>VSMD01100005.1:0-11603 GCA_008750895.1 Mirza zaza | reverse complement strand
TGGGGTGGTAGGTAGAAAGCAAAAGCAAAATAACTTGACCTTAATTTTAAAGTACATATTCTGCAGTGGACTAAACTATTAAATCACTAAAATAATAACCAACATGGCAGTGCCATAACAACGATAGGGGTCATCTCACACTCTTGGCACCCATGTTTGCCAGCAAATTATCTGTAATTGTCTGCTCACAAAATCCAATTTACAGAATATTGCTAAAACAGAGGACTGCAATGATGTGCTGCAGGATGCCAAGGTGAAGAACCCATCCTCGTCTGGAAAGGGTAGAGTTAGCCCAGTCCTTTGTCAGGGTAGTGAATCTCGTCTTTGTCTTCCCAGGTGAATTTGAACACTACGGTTATGCTATTTCTTTTGGGGGATTAAAAATAACATATTTTCTAGATCAATAAAATCTTAACAAAAAGTTAGAGTATGTATTGATCTCTTCCAGTAACGATATTATATCCAGCACAGAGCTGCGATTCGGTTTCCACATGCTTAATTTTACGGTAGTTTTCTGTCATCCATCATGATCCATCTATTTTCTATTCAAAAACCATACAATTAAATGGGGATTAAAATGGGGAATATAATAGGGTCCGTTATCGATGATTTTTGTCTTTGAGAGAGCATTAACCTCTGCTGTCCCACTCAGGAGATCATTTCACTTCTAACTTACTATTTTTTTTCCAGAAGAGTTTTAGGGCCTCTCAGTCATCCCCTCCCTTCAATATGAATCCTACTCCAAAGATTAGAGAGCCAGTGTGAGGTGCACCAACTGCTAACTGTATTTATCCAAATTATGTACTTAGATCCTGGGGAATGGTGATGAGGTGGTTCTATAGCTTTTTTGAATCTGCTGTGAGAGGAACTTGGGCCAAGATTGCATCTTGCCACCCTTTATTCTTGGTCCAACAGTAAAGTTATGATGGCATATTGGTTTTCCTAGAATTAATGTCAGCTCTGCTTCTGTTTCTAATAACCCTGAAAAGAACTGGTGTCCCACTTTCTAACAAACAATCAGATGCAGATCAACACCTGTAGGTACACTGGTGAAAGTTTGGGGAGATATCTTTGTAAATAATTGTGGTGGCATTTTAGGTTCCTTCTGTAGGGGAATTGACTAGCATATCATTTAATCAACAATATGAGAATTGGCTTATTCTGGGTACTGGAAAACAAATTATAGTTTTTCAGTATATTGTCTGATATGAACTTACTATTTACAAGCTATCCATGGTAGGATTGTTATTGTTGTTGTTATAGCCTCACTGTCTTCCTACCAATATTATCTATAGAAAATAGCAGTCTCTTAGCCAACACCACAGATTCCAGTTGATCACAGTCTTCTGGTGGCCACCTGGTATAGTGGTCCACTATGGTAATTAATTATATCTACCTTGTTCCTGATGGTACAGTACCATCAGATAAACTCTCCAATTTGAGAATTATCTGTGATGGTTAATCTTATGTGTCAACTTGGTGAGGCCACAGGACCCAGATACTTGATCACACATTATTCCAGATGTTTCTGTGAAGATAGTTTTAGGTGAGCTTAGCATTTAAATCAGCAGACTGAGTAAAGCAGATTACTCTCCATAAGCCTGATGGGTCTCACTCAATTGCATAAAGGACTTCGTAGAAAAAAGATTGACCACTCCTGATGAAAGCAAGATCCCGCCAGCATCAGCAGTCTCTCTGGGTCTACGTCGTGAAATGATTCCTTAAAATAAATCTGTCTTTCTGTCTCTCTGCATCTCTGTCTCTGTCTCCATCTCTCTCTGTCTCTCTGTCTCTCTCTCCTTCTCCCTCCCCTCTCCCTCTCTCCCTTTCTCCCTCTCTCAGTTTTATTTCTGTGGATAACCCTGACTAATAAGGTGTCCTTGCTTACACTGAGAACTGGATGTTATGGAAGCGTATCCTACCTGCAATCATGGTCTACAGGAGACAGCTGCAGCCTCCATTGATTTCTCATTGACACACAAAATCTCAGTGGCATACTTCTGCTCCAGTAAAGGGTATGCCCTCTGGGCTGTCTTGAAGACTATTCTCTATTCTCACATGAGAAATTTATTTCAACTTGCCCAATCTTTAAGGTTACTGAGCTCTTCCTAGATACTTTGGCAGAGCAATTCTAGCATCTCCTACTCATTTGCTGTAGCCCAGCAGCATGTCAGAACTTTAAGAAATGGTCCTAGGTGGCTATTGTTACCAACTACAGGTGTTCTTTTCTATACATTAAAACCAGAAATTATGAGATAGTGCGCCTATGTCCATAAACACACCCTTCTCCAGAGTTACATTCTGTTTCTGTTCAACACTTCTCACCTCCACATCTGCTCTCAACATTTTCCATTATTGCCTTCTGCTATCTATATATCATCCAAGTCCTACAACTCTTTTCGCAAATAAGCTAATGCCTCCCATAGCATAGACTGCTTTTCTTTACTTGGGCTATGCAAAATCCAGGCAGTTAATGGTTTCTGTGCCATGAAAGGGTATGGTAGATATTGAGAGTCACCTGCCTTAGGTATGGCCTTTAGTATTTTTCAATTAATGTGGAAGAAGCTTTAATCAAAGGGGTTGTCTCCTTCTGTGTTTGAGGGCTCAGGGATATCCTGGAGTATAAAACTGTCAAGTACATACACATAGATGTTCTCTTCCGGATCTCAGGACCCAACCTCTTACTTTTATTTTCCTGTCTGTACATTAGAACACCTGTCAAGCTCCTTTTTTAAAGGAACTATTCAGCTTCTTTTTATGCCAATGCTCTTACGATCAAATCCTGGATCTTACTGTCAATATCAATTCTTGTCCCATTTCAGGAGAGTCTACTGTCAAGGATTTTCTTCGGGTTTCTACCCATGAGTTGAGGTCTGGCAAACCTGAGCTTATTATTGCCTTCAGATGATTAACAGCCAAGTCTGCAGTCATTATAATTACTATTGTACCATATATTTAAAGTGCTAGAGGTTAATGCATAAACCATTCCTCTCTTTTCATAAGTATCTCCCTTTAATCTATTATAGATGAGAGTCTTACTAATTGTGATTCAACAGCATGCCAAGAGTATCCAACCCCATTTACCATAAACAATGTGGTTCTCATTGCATATGAGTGGCAAGTGGTCTGATTCTGGGCTTGCGTTGTGATTGTTTTTCCCCCAGAGCTACTTGTGCTATCTACAGATTTTTTTTTTTTTTGGTTTACTCCAGAAGTATGAGATCATGAGACCAGGACTTCAGTGCATGGAATTTATTTGGGATGTGTGATCTCAGGTAGCACACGTGTTGAAGTAAGGAAAGTGAGGCAGGGAAGGCAACACACACACACACACACACACACACACACACACACTAAAGTGCTTGTTAATCAGTAGGTTATTAACCCAGGAGAAGCTGGCTGCAATGCTACTGTTCAATGACCTTCTGAGAAAACATAATATACACCTCAGGATATTGTTATCTTAATACTGATACTTTCCCCACTAACTCATATTCCCACTATTATGAGTTGAATTAAGTCCTCCCCAAATGATGCTGAAGCTCTAATCCCCAGCAACTGTGAATATGACCTTATTTCTATGGCCTCATTTGGAAATAGGGTCTTTGCAGATAGTCAAATTAAGATGAAGCCATAGGGTGGACTTTGCTTCCATTTGACTGTGTCCTTTGGGAGTTCAGACACAGGGACAGACAGAGGGAGAACACTATGACTGGTACTCAGATTTTGGTATTTGGTTACAGCAGCCCCAGCAAACCCATACACTCATAGAACGAAAGTTCCCTGCAGGAAATTTAATGCTCCCATTTCCCAGGTTGTACCTGCATGAGGCTGAGGAAGAAATCTTTGTTAGTGCCAGCCAGAGAAAACCCTCAATCAGAGAAATGCAGTGGTTGAAGTGATAGGTACTGACCGTGATGCAAAATATTTACTGTAACTTCTGGTGATCTCAACTGAGGGATGAGATTTGGGAGAGATCTTCAACAGATCTTCTACAAATGCACACAAATTCTTACATATTCTCAGCTGAGATCCTTGCCTATGTCTTTTTTTGTTGTTGTTGTTCTCCTAAATACCTTGCAAGAAAGTTTCCTTGAGGGAAAAACACACAATCATAGTCATAATATTTCATTAAGTATCTATTAATGACCCAAATCCTCAAGATTAGCAGTGGAACTCAGGAACTCTTAAAGATCAAGCATAGAATGCCAACTGTAAGAAAAAAATAGCATGTGGGCAAAATTTTAAGAATGACATTCAGTGACCCTCAGTCTTGCACAATACTCTCCACTCTGAGTGCTGGAGAACCCAAGGATAGCTTAAGATGTCATTCCTAGGATTATGGTGTGTTACACAGCACCACTGACCTTAAGACAGGCATCTATCTTGGCTGACTGAATTTAAATACGAGTCCTTTAAAAGCAGAACCTTTCTCCAGCTGGCGGCAAAGGAGGGAAGCAGAGAAGACAGAAGAGAAAGTCAGAGGGATGTGAGGCACAAGGGGACTGAAGGCACTTTTACTTCCTCGCTGACGGAAGGGCCATGCGAGGAGGGAAGCGGGCAGCCTTCGGAGGCCCAGAGAGCCCCCATCTGGCAGCCAGCAAGAAGCAAGGACCTCGTTCCTACAACCCCAACACGCTGGCTTTGGTCTCAAATCTGAATTAGGTTGGAACTCTTCCCTACAGCCTGGCTGTCACCTTCATTCTGGCTTTGTGAGGCCCCACACAGAGAAAAGGCTGAGCTATGCCAGACTTCCGACTTGCAGAACTGCCGGCTAATGTGCGCTTCTTCAATTTTCTGTATTTCTGGTAATTTGTTAACACAGAAAATAGAAAACTAGTACAAATAGTAAAGTGTGTAGTGAATTTTTATGTTTTTTTAATAAAGTGGTAGGAAATATATATGAATTATTTTAGTTAATACACATATCTTGAACAACACTGATTTTTACCCAGTGCTAAGTTCATAATGCTAATTAGCAAAGCCTCCATTGTTGATAAGAATAAAAACAACAAAGTAGCTTAATTGTTTATAGAGACCTCTTTGGAGACTGACCTCATAAATATTAATATATGGAAAAAATAGCAGAACCCCTTCCACCTTGAAGTGTGTGTACAGAGTGAAGTTGGAGGTGTGTTAAATGGGTAATCAATGGTCAGTGCAATATCCTTCCTTGCTCTCTTTTATCCTCAACCGGTAATATTTAAAATGTTCACTCACATTCTCCTTGGAATCCTACATAACTACGGTAATAAGCTGTATGTGATAAAGACACTTCTTTATGCAAGCAAGAAACAGATGGTTGTGGATGTAAGCCACGAAGATTTGGGAAGTGCTTGCTGCTACAACATAGCCTGGGCTGCTCTGATGAAGCATCATGCAACTGCCCGTGTGGAGGGACCGGGCGAGGACCACGTCCCACGGGCCAGGCTTGGGGCATAATATAATAATCAAAATGTCCAGGACGCAAGGAAAAGCTCTCAACATACCAAGACATGGAAAAATCTCAATTTGACCAAGAAAAGATAGCCAATGCCAATACCAAGATAACACAGACACAGAGATTTTCTATAAAGGACTTTAGGGCAATTGTAAAAATGACGCCACTGAACAATGACAAACGTGCTTGAAACAGATAAAAAGTTAGAAAATCTTAGCAGAGTTATCCAGCTATAAAAAAAAAAAACAAAATGTAAAATTTAGACCAGATAAATACAATAAATGAAATAAAAGATGCAACAGAAAGGATTTACAATGGAATGAAACGGACAGAGAATGAAGCCAGCGAGCTTGAGAATAGATTAATAAAAGTGACCCGATTGTAATAACAGATAAAATAGATGAAAAAAAATAATTAATGGAAACTTAGGGATTTGTGCATTTGTGAAATGAAGTCTCAGAAAGGGAGGAGAAAAAGCATTCGAAAAAATAATTGCAGAAATCTCCCCAAATTTGGCCAAAGAACACCCATAAAACTAGAAATTTGAGAAGCTGAGTTAATCTCTGTACAGAATAAATCCAAACCAATCCACAAGACACAAGTAGTCAACTTTTGAAACTAAAGATGAAAAAATATTAAAAGCAGCCAAAGATAATCAACACATTACTTATGGGGTAAAACCAATGTAAACAATAGTGGAATTTTTGTCACAAACCAGAGAGACCCGAGGGAAACAGCACGCCACTCAAGGACTGAATCAAAGTTACTATCAACCCAGAATTCTAAACCTGGTAAAAATATTCCTTGGGAATAAAGGAAAAATCATGACATTTTCAAATGAAGGAAAACAGAGAATTCTTCTTGTATACTGTCTCAACTTTTTACGGTATTTTTTACTTGCCCTTTAATGTCATTCAGAATAAAAAAAAATAAAATGTTAAATTATTAGCATGTTTATCTTTACATCGTGTGATGTCAGCTTTAAATGCAAATATAAAAACCTTTAATTGGTATGAGCAATAACTGAGATTGCACTTTTTGCATTTCCTGGTTTGTGCATGTATGTGTATTTAGCTCTTACCCGACAGTGGAAACATTAAGCAAAAATTAACTCAAATGTTTTATTTCACTGCGTGATATGAGGACAATCTACCAACGCTCTCTTTGTCCTACTGATAAGTAAGCACAACTGAGAGGAAAAGGTATACCAGGTTGCCTTACATTTTTCTTTCCTTCTATATCATTACCATTTTCTATGTAAGTAGTTGGCAGCATACAAAACACGCTTACACCTTCCACAGGACTTTGAGTCTTGTTGAACATGAAGATTCTTCGCTCGTGGGCCATCACGAGTGCCTTTGTTGGGGCGCCACCAGGGAGTGGCTGCAGGCACACCAGCCAGTGGCCCCCTCTGTTCCAGCACGTGCTCCGTTGCCGCTCTGGACTCCACTTCCGAAGCATTCGCTCAAATATAAAAGTACGGAAAATTTTAAGACTGCAACAGAAGAGTACTTAAGCAAACCTGAGACTGTTCTGAGATCCTCTGCAGGCTGGCTTAAATAAGCAAACTGCCAAGTTGTGAGAGAGCCATGGGTCCCCTCACTTTTGCCGAATTCCATGAGCTAGATGCGAGTCACGGGTCCTGACCACAGTCAAGGGAAGGAAGGTTTGCAGGATGTGAGCACCAGGGATTGACAGTAAATGCAGCCATCCACGTGAGTGCCTGCCGCACCTGTGTAGCAAGCCCTCATTCTGGTTATAGAAGCAGCATCTCCACAGGCAAAGAACTCTGGACTCTCACTCACTGACTCTCTCCCCTCTCGGTCTTTGCCTCTTTAAAGGATGGGATGATGGTGGCACATGCCTGTAGTCCCAGCTACTTGGGAGGCTGAGGCAGGAGGATCACTTGAGCCCAGGAGTTTGAGGTTGCTGTGAGCTAGGCTGACGCCACGGCACTCACTCTAGCCTGGGCAATAAAGTGAGACTCTGTCTCAAAAAAAACCAAAAAAAACAAAAAAACAAAAAAAAAAAACAGAGCGCTCACTCTCAGTTGGCCTTAGGGCTAGAGGATTTACGGAAAAGCTCTTTTAAAATGCGCAACAATTAGAGCCCCCTTTATTTCATATATTTGTACCATATGCACCTAATTGGAATCAGCTAGGACATGTCTCCTGGTAAACCATTATGAAATTTTTCATCCAGTTTCTTTGAACTTTGTAGTAGCAAACTAAAGAAGTCTCTTACAAGAAATAATCATTTCAGCAGTGAAATCATACAAGGAAATAAATCTTTCATTTTTTTGTATGACTATACCACAAATTGCTATGATAAAATTCTATTTTTTTTGAGAACAAGGATGTAAAAGTTTATATTTAAAATTAATAGTGGATAAAAGGAATTGAGTCTGCAATCAAGCTAATGTTAATTTACTTCACTGCTCTAAAAGAAATGAGTAGGATTTTCCCCCATTGTATACTTCTTGAAACTGTTCTGACTCCATGAGATTTATTGTTCAAATACATTGCAGAAATGTTTCCAAATAAACTCATGATGATAGAATATTTCAAATAATTTTTAGTTCATTCTCATTTGCCTAATGCTTTGCTTCAAATAATTCAGAGGGCTCATTTTGCAAAGGTCATGGTGAAATATTCTCCAAAAAAATCCCAACAAGAATATTTTCAGTGTATTAAAATGGAAAAAAATGCAATGGAGATATGGTAGTAGATAAGATAAAAAATGCAAAAACAGATATAATTCTTATAGAATGTAAGGTTCTCCAAGGCCCACCAAGGGAGTAAAATAAAAATCTGGCACATGAACATTATCTGCTGGCTTCCAACCTACTATCCAATTATAAAACTGTCATTCACCACCTGTCAGGGTCCATGTATGGACATTTGTCTCCATGGTGTCACTGCAGGGAGCTATCGGTATCACCATTACTTTATTTAATGAGGACCCCGTCTGTGTGAGCCCCCGACGGCGTGTGTCCGATCACTCACTTCTGTCAGCCGCCATCAAGCGAATGGAGGCCGCGTCTTACGCAGCCATTGCTTTAGAACATGCTACAAAATACTAACTTATGGTCAATAGATGAACAGTTGGTTCTTCCTTTAAGCTTCCTCCAACGGATACTTTGCGTAAGTTTAATGATATCATTGAAAATTTACCCTCTTCTGAAACATGATGTCCCAGATTGCGCTTAACTTACTGAGATGATGTTTACACATAAAATGATTGAAAAATCTTGCAATATGAGTCTTGATTTTCAAAATCCAACATCCTCTTCCCATCCATACATAAGGATGTGAAGCCTCCCCTAATTCAAGTTAGCTATAGATATCAGACTCTTACATACTCTTTAGTACTCCTACATAATGAATGTTCTGCTAATAAAGACAGAAAAGCCATTTCTTTATAATCCCCGTTACTGGACCAAAGCCTTGCGATTTTTGGTGTAACCTATTCTCACTGCCACTAGAACATTCTTTTAGAAATGTTGATAAATTACAGAGTTAAATAATTTAAGAGAAAGGAGAGGCTAAAGGAAAATTACTGTTAGCGCACAAAACTTTAAAAGTCATCCACCAGATTAAAGTGATATACACACCCCGATAATTCATTGGCTCTGATAGAATGTGAAGTAATAAAATGCCTTATAGACTAAATAATAGTTTTGCTATATCAGTTTCTTAGTTCTTTTAGTTTTTATACAATCTCAAACCAAAATAATATTTTAACCTTTTGCACCAAGACTTAGCATCAGGGGAAAAACTAGATAAAGCTTTGGTGGGAGCAGGAGGGAACTGCTGTAGTGAGTAGATTGTTAGAAATGAGCCTTCAGTGTGTGAAAGGCTGTTGTGAGTAGACACATGTGTGAGTATATATGACAATACAAGGAGAGCATCGGCAAAACTGGAACTTATTTAAGAGGGTTATCGAAGTGAACTTTTCCAAAAGGGAGAGCAAGATAAAATATGCACTTAAAAATTGTGCTACCTTGATTGATAGATCCATCTATCTATCTATCACCTATCTATTCATCTATCTATAGTATAGACAAAAAAAACATGAAATGATGCTGAAGAAAAGAGATACCTATTCTCTATCATATTTGCTGCTTCAACTTAATCATTTTTTAGAAAACCAAAGAGCACATTTTATCACTTTTACCTATGAGTAAAAAAAATGGGGAATGCATACCAGAATGTCTCTATGTATTGAGAACGTGGAAATTTTAGATATAGCAATATCCAGAGTCCTCTCCACAATTATATACTTTCCCTTTGCATATTTGTATTATCAGTTTTCAAAGTTATCAGTGAAAAATTATCCATCATGTTATTTCCTCAGACTAGCAAGTCTGGAATTGTCTTATTTTCTAGT
The DNA here is from genome assembly GCA_008750895.1 of Mirza zaza. Classification (NCBI taxonomy): domain Eukaryota; kingdom Metazoa; phylum Chordata; class Mammalia; order Primates; family Cheirogaleidae; genus Mirza; species Mirza zaza. The sequence continues at coordinate 1,774 of VSMD01100005.1, read as the reverse complement.
TGTTCATGCAGGGGGAAAAAAATAAAAAGAAGGAAAGAAAGAACTCAAATGAGAAGATCTAGTATGTAATCTTATAATGTATCCATTCTCAGAGCTAGTAAAATATCAGTTTTCCAGTTCTGTCATCCAATAATAATATGTTTTCTCATTTCTAGACTTCAGGGGAAAAAATCACACATTTTTAAGTGCCATAGTAATTGAGTGGCAATTAAGAGTATGTTTAACGCAGACAGAATTCATTCAATGCTGAGGCGCCTGTAGAATGTGCAACTGTGCAAGGTCTTTAGTGCAGAATGACGTCACCTTTAAACAGAAAAAGTAGTTATGGAGATAAGTAAAGACAAGAAGGAACAACCTGCTGTGAACACAGACATGAGCACACTAACTCTGCTTGAAGGAACAAACTGGCAAAGGCTTCTTGGAAGATTTTAATTTTGTTCTGTAACTGAAAGTATAAAAAAGTTTACTAGTTTAAAAAATTATTTTTTAGAATGCTTTTTGTTTAAAACCAAATTTCTGCACAGTGGTCTGTTATGAAAGAATCCTGGAGATTCATTTCTGTGTCCTTTAGACACAGTTTCTTAATAATTAAAAACATATTTATAAAATTAGAAAATAGTGATATTATTTTATTTAATATTTCTTTATGTTGAATATTTAATACCTATGAATTAATCATTAAATTAATATTAAATAAGCATTAAATATTTAAAAATATTGAATCTCAAGGATAATTCAGTTGAAAGGCTGCATCAACTTTCGGACACCCAAAATTAATTAACTCAAGTGAGCTTTGATTTTAAAGAATGTAGGTTAATATATGCTGTAAATTGACTGAATAAAGAGAATGAAGTTGTCTTTTGAAAGTGAAATTCAGGCACACTGTCTGAACTGGCATCCTCTACATGCATACATAGTATTAAAAAATACTGTTTGGCAAGTAGAATAGTTCAATTCTATATAAAGGAAAAATTAAATATTAGAAAATCTCTCTTGGAAAGAAAGAGCCAGTAGGTAGACTTATAAAAGTATCCATTTAGAAGCCATCAACAAGAAAGCCATCAACAAAAATTTTATTGAAGAATAAAAATGACTATTTTATAAGACAATGGTCAAGTAAAAGTTATGACTAAGAAACATAAAAATATTTTACTTTTTAAAATTTTTGGAACACAAAAAGAACAAAAACATCATAACCAACATGTATAATAAAATGCCTGGTGATTATAAGAGGCACATTAATTACCAGGTTTGAACTCATACTGAATCAATTTACATTTTTAGAAGATTGATTGTGTTATCCTCCTCAAACAATTCATGTAGTGTGTTAATATTTATAGAAAGCTGGTGAACTGATGTAGTTATATACATAGAATTTTTAGGTGAGGAACCAAGTTCCAGAGTCATAAATTCTCCAAGCTCCATAAGTACATCTTAATGATGGCCTTAGTCTTTAGTCCTCCTGCTATCCATGTCTCTTGTCTTGTAACTTTATTCTTAGTGATTTTCCATTATGGACTGGATGGTATTCTCTACCTCTTGACACCAAGTTCAGCCATGTGTCTTGTTTGCTTTGGTCAATGGTTTGTTGATTTGAAGGAAGCAGAGGTTTGATATCAGTTTGCACACTGGGACTTGCACCCTTAAGACCCTGCCATCTCCATAAGGCTCTTCCCAGGGAGCTTGAGGGATATGTTGCAGAGCTGAGTCTTTCCATTCACCTAGCTGAAGGCAGCGTCAGTCAACAATCAGCACACTCTCGGCCTTGAGTGTG
>VSMD01099999.1:0-40555 GCA_008750895.1 Mirza zaza | reverse complement strand
ACTGCAGGAACTCGGGAGAGAGTGGGGGAGAGAGAGAACTGATATCCTCGACCAGACTGCAGGAACTCGGGAGAGAGTGGGGGAGAGAGAGAACTGATATCCTCAACCAGACTGCAGGAACTCGGGAGAGAGTAGGGGAAAGGGAGAACTGATATCCTCAATCAGACTGCAGGAACTCGGGAGAGAGTGGGGGAGAGAGAGAACTGATATCCTCAACCAGACTGCAGGAACTCGGGAGAAGAGTGGAGGAGAGAGAGAACCGATATCCTCAACCAGACTGCAGGAACTCGGGAGAAGAGTGGAGGAGAGAGAGAACCGATATCCTCAACCAGACTGCAGGAACTCGGGAGAGAGTGGCGAGAGAGAGAACTGATATCCTCAACCAGACTGCAGGAACTCGGGAGAAGAGTGGAGGAGAGAGAGAACCGATATCCTCAACCAGACTGCAGGAACTCGGGAGAAGAGTGGAGGAGAGAGAGAACCGATATCCTCAACCAGACTGCAGGAACTCGGGAGAAGAGTGCCTGCCGGTGAGCAGAGCACAGCACAGCCAAAGGTGTGAAGCTGGGCAGAAATCTCAGGCAGTCCATGCGCTGTCTACCGCCCTGATGGGGGCCCAGGCGCCTGGGCAGTGTCTGTGCCCCTCAGACAGAGGCAGAGAAGTTGTGTCCTTGCTGTGGCTGTGTCGTCGTTTTTTTTAACCAACACTAGAACGTGGGCTTCCTTGAGAGAATGTTGCTGAACTAAGATCCTTAAAGTAGTCATGTCTCTCGCTCATCTTCACGTTTTTCCGCACTTAATATTATTCCCTAGCAAACCAAAGAGTCCATGGCTCTCAGCGCCGGGCACGTGTGGGACCACTTCACGGAGAGAAATGGGTAAGACAGACCTCCCCGAAGCAAGTGCTTCCTCCACGATGTGCAGCGAGTTCATCCTCATGCCACGCGTTGAGCGTGATGGAAAAATCCAAGAAATAAGGATCTGTCTTCCGCTGTGTGCTGGGTTTAATGCTTTCTCCCCCTCAGCCACTGTGTAGACTCCTTCTCCTTGGCCCTGCCCACCCCAGTTTATGACAAATCCACTAACCTCAAAGAGCCAAGAACAGCCCAGGGAGGCTTACTCAGGACAGTTTGGCCTCTTCTTGCCCTTGTTCCCCCCGGTGGGTCTCCACAGCCAAGATCAGCCCTGTGCCCATCTCACCGAGCCCCAGCTGCCTGTCGAATCGGCATCTTGCGGGTGTTGTTTCTGACGCCTTGTTTCTGAGCATGAAGGCTTAGATACCCCCCCCCCCGCCCCAGACAGTTCTGAGACAGGGACGCATTTCTGAAATGAGGGCAGGCATCAGACTCCCTACAATTGGGCCGGTGGGACTTGCAACCTGGTTTTTCACATGGAAAAAGCTGTCTAGAGAGAAGGATCTGTTAAACAAGGAGAGAGAGGGGCTTCTCCCATGCGGATGCCATTCCCGCTAATTCCTCAAACACTTGGAATTCAAAGATGTTTGAAACGTTTCCAAATGCATCAAGTGTAACCCGTGCCCCGGCCGGGGGGCCGTTTCCACGTTGGATGCAGCCAGAGCTCCTACTGCGGTGCCGCCCATTGGCACCTCGGAAGCCTTGGCTGCCAGGGAGAACGTGTTCGGGTCACAGCTGCACCAGAGAACGTTCTGGGCACAGAGTGGCTGGAAATAGAGACCATGAGCCTCTCACTGCAGCCCTCGGACAGCAGCTCTCCACCGTGCCGGCTGCAGGGAAAGGCAAGCAAGGCACTTTCCTGGGAGCTCCCGGGCGCTCGGCTGTCAAGATGAATAATATTTCCATGTCATATCTTTAAAAAATAAAAACTATACAAAAAAATACAATACGAAAAAATCCACCATGAATAAAATATCAATATTTTCAATAAAGATAGGATCCAATATCACTATCACCAGCCAAATTGGAGCCTAGTGCAGGGAAGGTGTGCCCCCTCCCCCCACCTCATACCCATTTTTATTAATTTTACTTCATAGGCATGTTTTCATTATTCCTTTTAATAGTTGATTTTTTTCTGGAACATTAAGCTAATTGAAAAATGTTGAAAATTTTAAAAGTGAGTATATTAAAACTCACAGCATGATTAACATTATTTTACATTTAGATGTTTTCCAACACCCAAACCAAAATTTATTATAATTTTATTTTCCTAACTTTGGTGAAAGCAAACTCATCAATAATATTTTCTTAATCTACTTCTTTGCACACCTCCTTTTCCATGAGAGAATTGCCACGTCCAGCAATTTCTCCGGACCAGGTAACAATCTCAAATTTTTTTAAATTAACTTTAGTTTACTGAAACTTCTTTCCCGGGATACTGCTGTGACTCATGTTGTTTAAAATTTCTCAAGACCACTACCAAATTGGAGTAAAATTTCACCAAGCAAAACTCACAAGTGACTTTTAAAAGATGCAAACATGATCCTGATTTTGTGTTACAAACTACTGACATTGTAGGTTGTTTAAAACCAACCACATCAGAGGAAATCCGCCCAGAACTTAAATCATCAGAATATTTCACAGCTAAGGCAGCTAACTGGCTGCTTTTTGAGAATCAGATATATTCATGCAGAATAACTTTTTTGAATTAAAAATTCAAAGTCTGAAGACATTTTGTTTTATTTTACATTTCTTCATGTCAAATGTTAAATTAGAACATCAATAACCCTCTAAATTTCTATTTGAGATCCACATTTCCCATAATAACCAGTACTCTCGTCTGGTGACTCACACATTTCCAATTTCTTCACTTTTTCCTTTCCATTCACGTTTAAATTCAGAAAGAATATTCATACCTTTTGCTAACGTTTTAAACCCATCCAAAGCACTATCTCTCATTTGGCTTAATTCACAACGCTCCATTGAAAATGAGGTAAGGAAGGGAAAGAAGTCAATTTTTTAGAAATATTTTTTGATGGCTTTGCTACTACCTTTAAAGCCAAGAAGGTAAAATTACAATAAATTCTGATTTGGGTGTAAGTAAAATATTTCAATTTAAAATGAGGCTGTGAGCTTTAATACTCTTTTCAATTTTCAATATTTGTTCTCCTACTTTAACTTTCTGGAAAAGAGATTAACCTGTGAAACCTGCATAACCACGTCCGCCGCGGGAGCCCTCATTCCTCCTGTCGCTGCCCCAGGCTGCGGGACGCAGGCTGGGCACAGGCCTCCGCTCTGGGGCTGTGGCTCCTGCACGCCGGGGGCCACTGGACTGACTCGGTGAGCACACCACACCGCTGTCCTGCGGCTGCTGGCCTCTGCTCACCCACCCTTCTTCTTCAGGCCCTCCCGGCCTGTCTCTCCCACCATCCTCCAGTCGAGAAGCCGTGAAGCGAAAGGGCAGGGCAGGGGTGGGTGTGGAAACAACCTCCTGTGCGCGTCGGGTCCCCTCCCCTGCCCCAAGCAGGGCACAGACTTGGGAGCCAGCCCCCTGGCCATGTGTTTTCCTGCCCTGTGTCCTTGGGGCACACTGTCAGCCCTTGTGCAACCACCTTCCACAGCGTTAGAACCACAAAACCCTCGCTGGGAGGGTAGGCGGACACGCACGCACGCACACTCAGGACGGTTCTTGGCGAGTGGCAAAGCCTGTGGGGATGTGATCCGTTCCTGAGGTTGCAGGTGGGGCGGAAAGCAGGAGAAGCCCCCCGCCCAGGAGAACCGACCTGTCCACCCGCACACCTGCCAGGCCGGGGTTTGGAGCCTCCAGCTCCAGCTGGGGGGGGTCGCCTCTTCCTGCCTCACCGCGGAAGCTGCCAGAAGGCGGGAGACACCCGCGACAGAGACAAAGGGCTCTGTGGCCAGTGGTGCATGGAGCAGTGAGTGTCGCGTCTGTGCAGGACCCCCGTCCCGGGTCCCACGGCGAGACTCAGCGTGCCCGGTGGAGACTGCACCACAGCCTGGGACCTCGAGTTCCTGAATCCTCTGGGGTTTTTTGTTGTTGTTGTTTTTGAGACAGAGTCTCTCTCTGCTGCCTGGGCTAGAGTGAGAGCCGTGGCATCAGCCTAGCTCACAGCAACCTCAAACTCCTGGGCTCAAGCGATCCTCCTGCCTCAGCCTCCCGGGTAGCTGGGACTACAGGCATGCGCCACCATGCCCGGCTAATTTTTTCTATATATTTTTAGTTGTCCAGCTAATTTATTTCTATTTTTTTTAGTAGAGACGGGGTCTCACTGTTGCTCAGGCTGACCTTGAGTGATCCCCCCACCTAGGCCTCCCAGAGTGCTAGGATTACAGGCGTGAGCCACCGCGCCTGGCCCGGAATCCTCTGCTTCTGTCGCAAGCAGTAAGCTGCCCGCTGTCCTCTGTGGGGAAGAAGGAGTCATCACGGCCTCCCGTCTCCAGGTGACCGGTGGCATCAACATCACTGAGAAGTGGCCTGGGCAGCAGAGCACTGGGGCCTCCAGGCTTGGCACAACGGGCAGGCCGTGTGGGAGCCCAGGGGGCCGGTGCAGGGCTGCCTCCTGCCACGGCAACTCCCCGCCCTGTCCCACCCTCTCGACCCTACCACTCTCTTGTGGATGAGAGAAGCGTAAGGATCCTAGTTTAATCCTCCATGCAATGCCGAGACTCAACGTGGCACACAGAGTGCACCGCCACGCGGGGCAATCTCCAAGCCGGCGGCGGGAGAGAGTGCCGGGAGCGAGGGGAAGGGACCTACAGAGCCCCCGACAGTGCGTGGACCCGGGCAGACCCTGTCAAAGAAAGTCCTGCTGAGACAGGTGGGGGAGTCTGAGATGGGAACTGGGCATCGGATAACAACGGAAAGTGCGCTCACCGCCGCCAGCGGCCTCAAGACGGAACATCCACGTTGTGTGAAGACACCCTGGTGAAAGACTCGGGAGGGAATGACGCATAATGAGAATTCCACTGACATAATTCCACAAGGAAAGGGAAGGAGGGGAAATGAGGCGAATGCAGCAAAACCTTGATATTTCCCGAAATGCGGCGATGGGTTTATGAGGGTGTGTTTCACTCTTCTCTCTGCTCAGGACGATTCACAAAGGTGTTATTTGGAACCGTGCAGACACTGGGTGCTGCACTGAGAATAAACGTACTTGCTGAACTATCATCGTTTTTAAAATATCCTCACGGACCTCTCCACGTTTTTCTTCTTCGTCTTCTCAAATGTATGGACTGCAAATGGCGAAACGGCTTTCTGTCCTCACCACATCAAAGCAATCGGATGTGGAATTATGTTAATGCAGTTTATCCAACTTCTAGGGAGAAAATTTGCAAATTCCCATGGCGATAGCAGTTCTGAGTATCCGTGGAACATTAGGTGGCCACAAAAGGACGGTGAGCTTGTGCGCGGGGCAAGTGTGGTTGAAAGATGATCCAGGGCTATTTTTTATCTTGACTTATATTTTATTCAGAACTCAAAGAAAGATGGCAAAAGGATGTAAATCCCAGAACACTGAGTACCTTTCCCAAATGCACTGTTATTCTGGCGCTCTTAAAAGGAGAGCAACAATTCTGGAATTTCACACGGAGCTCTGAACAGAGCCAAGGTTTAGTGGAAGGACATGCATGTAATTTCTTTCAAGGTTTCTAACTAGCAATGAGGGACACGCATATTTCCCACAAACCCCTAATTTATTTGTGCAGGTTTTTAAATATTTTTCTCGTCGCTCTAAAAGAAAAAGAGATTCTTAATTTAAAATTAGAGGCTTTTCTCAGTAATAAGATTTTACTTTAGAACTCAGCAGGATTTCTCTTGAAAAGAAACAGTTGAAACAGGTTGTTTCTTTTATTGGAACGAAGATTTCCCATGTTGTCAGTAAGTAATAAAGCGGTAAGAACTCCATAGTGCAGGGGCTATGGAGAGAGAGAGAGAGAAAGAGAGACCTGTGTTCCCCAGAAAGTCAAACCTCCCAGGTTAGGTGGTTTCTAGATGTAATTTCTGTGGCCAAATGTCTGGGCTCCGTCTCAATTTGGAAGAAAATGGAAAACTCTAGTCCGAGCCTATCCGAGCATTTCCATGAAAATGCCGGTGGAGCTGAATGTGTGGAAATTAAGACTGTTGCACCTGCTTCCGCGAAGGCCATCCTCTCACCTGTGGCCACACCTGAGCGGCACCTTTCTTTGACTGCATGGATAGTGGCGGAAACAGGTATAGGCGCTGTGAAATGGTTGCAATAAAGACCTCAGAGCTGAGTTTCTAAGTCCGCTTGCAAATCCACGCCAGCAGTCAATTCACGATGTGGTTCACTCTGCTAGTCCAGGAGTCGCTCCCAAGACTCGACATGTCACTTAGCGCATCCTGGGGGCCTGAGGGTAGAACCACCTTTGCCCTGTGGGAATTTCGGGGGGGGGGCGATGTTATTTATTAACAGGAAATTAATACAAACCCACTGAAAAAGTAAGTCCTGAAGTACAGATTCTAGTAAACTCCTGTCTAAACAAGTTGGAAGTCCATCCTCACGGCAGGTAAAGCACACACCCAAACCGAGCAGATTTGCAACTTCACAGGGTCATTTGAAAAAGTTTAATAGCCAAAGTTAGAAAATGAAAGCGAAAACTTTGCATTCTTCTCTCCCTTTGTGAACCGATCCCTTCCGGCATTGTGCATCATTCTTCATCAGGCCAATCTTCATGGCAGGCAAAATGTAGTTAGTGCCTAACTGGGAATGTTGTTTGAATTATCAGAAAATATTTATAAGTAACGCATAGCCTCTGGCAGTAAAGAAGACACACTTCCCTGGCTTCCTTACAGCTATGAAAGGACGGATGAGGCAAACATGCGGACTGCGATGGCCGTCCTGGCACGTACACAAGGCACCGGGGCTCGTGGTGGGACAAGGCTCAGCCATCTGTGAGAGGGTCCCCAGATTCAGCCCTGCAAGCAGCATCCGGCCAAACAGCACGATGGAGAGGAACGCCGTGTGTGGCTTTGCCAAACACACTCCTGCCCTGCAATGAGCTGTCTTTTTAAAAAACACCACAATGCCATACGCAGGTCATTCAAACCTGCCTGTGACGCTGGACATTAAACATGAATCATTGGGCACGATAAATGAGTTGCATCTCATAATTATCTAACTAGCAATGAGGCCTTCCCTTAACTGACCTGGGCGGGCCGTACAGAGGGTTGTTAGCTCTAATGACAGCACACATTAAAAACCGGAGCCGTCGGTCGGAATGCACGCTGGCCGGCGGTCATCGGAGACAGGACAGGGCTGTCCACGGGAGCCCTAGATCTTCCCCGAGCCACAGTCAGTCCCCATGGGGCCTGAGGGTGTCGGGGCCGCGGGCAGGACGGGATGAATCACAACCTGTGCCTGGGCTCTTGTTCCATAAATTCCTAGTAAATAAAAATAAAATTTAAAGTCTTATGCTTTTATGGACTCTTAAGAGCTTTCCTTTTTTTATGGTTTTGCTTCTGGCAGTGTGTGTGCGTGTGTGCGCGCGCGCGCGCATGTGTGTGTGTGTGTGTGTGTGTGTGTGTGTGTGTTCAAGAGAGGGGAACCGGAACGTGTGAAAGACAATGATTCATAGCTCTGGGGGAGATCAAGGCCTTCTTATTAGCTCGCCTCTTGCAGCCATTCACTCATCACTCATCTAAAACACCTTATAATAGTCTGATTGAATGGGAGGGTGATTTTTATGATGTGAGTTAAATGGAAATTAGGGTGATTTTTGAAACTCTAACATATGGCCCTACTGATTACTTTTACCAACAAATTTTTCATGTGGCCATAATCTAAATTTAAATAAGAGTCGGGGGGGGGGGGGGGGGGGGGGGGGGAGAAATGCTAGGGTATTCATACCCTATGCCCTCAAGCACCCTAAGAGGACAATAAAAATCAAATTTCCTAAAGTCAAAGGAAAATGTGACGCAAGTAGGAAATTAATGGTCATGAAAAAAAACACCTCAAGAAAAAAATTCTCTGCAAATGTCTTTCTTAACAGTGGTTTTAGAGCAGAACTGAAAGAGAGAGCAGAGATTGTTGATAAGGCCAGAGCCGGCTGTGCTGCACAATTTCCTTGGAGAAGGTTTACAAGGCAGTAAGTACAAATATCAGCATTAAAGGGGCTTTAATTGAGGCCACAGTACCTACCAGAACATCCCTACTGATAAAGTGTATGTGGTAAAACTTCATAATCTTTCTCCACCTTTTTTAGTTTAAAAACATATTTCTTTAATTGTAGAAGAAACACAGGCTCACTGTAGAAAATTTTTAAAATGCACAAAAATGTAAAAGAGGAGATAATAATCATTTGAAATCTCAAGACCCAGAGATAATAGCTGTTAAATAGCTATTAGCATTTTGGTATTTTCTAGTCCTTTTATAAAAAAAAAAAAAATTGTATTCATATTCTAATGTAACTGAGATTGTGCTGCTTGTAAATTTCATATGCTCCACATTTTCCAGTGCCATCAAAGACTCTTTGTAAAAATCTTTTTAAAATCCTAAAAACATACATATATCCACAGTGCATTCCATCCATATTGGTACCACGTTTTAACAATTATACTTGAGATGCCCTTTCTCCTCCACCAAAACACTTAGGTCAAATTTTACACATTTGCTATATTAATGAAACATCAGAAAGCATATTGATTAAAAAATTTGTATACTTGTTTCTTAATACTCAAGGAAATTTAGGAGTTGTTATTTAGATGCTAAAATATTGGAACTGGCCGGGCGCGGTGGCTCATACCTCTAATCCCAGCACTCTGGGCGGCGAGGCAAGCAGATCGCTCAAGGTCAGGAGTTCGAAACCAGCCTGAGCAAGAGCGAGACCCCATCTCTACTAAAAATAAAAATTAATTGGCCAACTAAAAACATATAGAAAAAATTAGCCGGGCATGGTGGCGCATGCCTGTAGGCCTACCTACTTGGGAGGCTGAGGCAGGAGGATCATTGAGCCCAGGAGTCTGAGGTTGCTGTGAGCTAGGCTGACGCCACGGCACTCACTCTAGCCGGGGCAACAGAGTGAGACTCTGTCTCAAAACTAATAATAATAATCATAATAAAATATTGGAACTCACAGAAATTTTCAGTGGCTCTCAAGGCACGCGGGGCCTGATACCAGAAATCGCAGCTTCGCTAAGCATTTGAAAATATCTGATCGCGTTCACATAGCACATCTGCAGGGATGTCCGTAAGTCCCCGACGACACTTGCCATGGCATCCACAAAAAGAAATCGGCCTTCCGTGAAAAAGGCAAGGAAAATCAAAATGTGGAATTTGGGGGCGTCAACGTTGCCCTGCAGACAAAACCAGACGCCCGGAGTGACGAGGAGCGCCCGACGGTGAGGGTTTCGGGTGCGAAAGGCGCCAGGCACAGGCGCATCCCCCCCCCCATGTGCGGAGTGTGCGCAGGTGGCTGACCCCTCACCTGGAAGTGTTCTCCTGCCGGCCGCACAGGCCACCTGGAAGCTGAGGGGATGGCGCGAGCCGCGGCACCACGCAGTGCTGGGCACAGAAACGTGCTCAGGAAATTACTGCTGTTGTGACTACGGCTATGAACAACATGCTCTGTGCTTACTGTAATAATATAGTCATTAGCGACATGGTTATTAATACTACAGTGATTAAAGAGGTTAATATAGTCATAATAAGATAGCTTATAATATACTATATTATTAATAGTAGTATCAGCAATACTTTTGTCAATGGTGTTGTACAGGAAATGAAATAACATTTGCATCATGAAGACTTGATAATACCTGTTTATTTTCTCGTATATATATATATATGTGTGTGCATGCGTGTGTATATGCGTATGTTTGTAATGTGTAAGTGTATGTGTGTGTGTGTGCATAACATATATTCTTGAGGAGGAAACTAGTTTTGAAGGAACATGAAGGTATTTTTTTTTTTTTTACCTCGAGAGATGACTTGGGAAAAGTAACCGTGGGGTTTCATGGCAGTGCTGACCGGACGTGGAGTATAAGTCAACGTCAGAACGACAAACGCAGGAAACATCTCCCAGAGCATGGTGAGGTTGTTTTAGTCCTAAATGGCCCGGGAATGATCCCAGATTATTTGTGATGCTTTAGATGAAGGTAAAAATTAGGAAGGGGAAGAACACTTGGAAGGGAATCAGAGGAGATTAATTTCATTGGCAGAAAAGGAGCAAGCTCAGAGGGAGAAACGTTGCTACCGTCGGAAAGAACAGGCACCTGCACTGGGCAGGCCGCCTCAGGATCCTGGCTTCCCAGCGGTTTCCACCGCAGTCTCCCTTAGTCTGAACCTCGGCCTCTGGCCTCTGAAGGAAACCCGTGGTACCAACTAAGGATGTTCTCGGAAAGCGCCTATTTAATAAGACACAAAACTGCTGTAATGCCCACCGCACTGGGACTCAGCACACGTTCACTATCATTTGGAATCAGTTTTGTACAGTTGGAGGAATTTAGAGAAGTAAATAAAGTCAAAGTGAGAAATTTAAAGAGTGATTTTTATTAGGGGGAAAACAAACCCTGGAAGTGAGGAGAGATGGGTAAAGAATACTTAGATGCCATGGCAACCGGAAGGCGCTCGCCTGGACGTGATCTCGCCGGTCCTCAGGCATCCGGCAGTCTCAGCCCATTATCTTTAAGTGAATTTTTAAATCTCCTGTAAAAGAAAAACAAAACACCACTTTCACAAGTGCTTTATAATAAATCTAAATGCTTTGCTAATTGCCTGTCACTGCTACAAATAGTATTTGCTTTTCAGGGAGTTGTTTTTTTTTTTTTTAATAAGGCCCTGGAAATAAATCAGAACTTTTAATTCATTTGAAGACAAGGCTGAGGATTAAATTGAAGGAAGAAAGAAAGAAAGAAAGAAAGAAAGAAAGAAAGAAAGAAAGAAAGAAAGAAAGAAAGAAAGAAAGGTAGGTGAGGGAAAACCTGCAGGATAACAGAATCGTCTTGAGCATTATTTTATCATGTAACGTAAGGGGAACATAATCAGAGAGGTCAGCTAGAAAGGGCAGCCCATGTGATAACCACGCTAAGCGTCCACGTGGTGTTTCCCTTCAACCCTGAGCCTCAGTGGTCGAAGCCGCCCCTGGACGTCCAGTGCCCATGGCATTGTGGAGTCAGGCCCTCTACCCCCCCCCAGGAGGGGCCGGGGTGGGGGACGGGGGGGGGGAGTCCCCGGGGGGTGACGTCACACAGCCCACTGCTTTAGGGACTCTAAATGCCAGGTGTGGCTTGTCGACCTTTGCTTTTATCTCTGGAAAGTAGAATTTAACATAATATCGAATTACACCACTCCTAGTGCTGCACTCTTCAGAGCTGCTTCTTAAATCCCACCAACCGCACGCCGTAAGGGAAAACTCTTCTCCAAATGTGCTTGCTATGCAGCGCACGGCCAGCTTCTTCAAAGAACGGCTGTGTCCACACAAAATGTTTAAACATGCAAATGCAGAAATTTATTTTTTTGCATTTGCACTTTTTTTATTTTATTTACTTTTTAAATTCAGAATATTACGGGGGTACAAGAGCTTTGGTTCCATCCATTGCCCTTGCACCACCCAAGTTGGGCGGAATTTTGATTCATTGGCTGATGATAATTATCGGAATAAAGTCACTGGGACAGAATTAGCTTCAGGTTTCAATAAGAAAAATGTTGGCCGGGCTCAGTGGCTCACGCCTGTAATCTTAGCATTCTGGGAGGCCGAGGCAGGCGGATTGCTCAAGGTCAGGAGTTCGAGACCAGCCTGAGCAAGAGCGAGACCCCCATCTCTACTAAAAATAGAAAGAAATTAATTGGCCAACTAAAAATATATAGAAAAAAAATTAGCCGGGCATGGTGGCGCATGCCTGTAGTCCCAGCTACTCTGGAGGCTGAGGCAGGAGGACCGCTTGAGCCCAGGAGTGTGAGGTTGCTGTGAGCTAGGCTGACGCCACGGCACTCTAGCCTGGGCAACACAGTGAGACTCTGTCTCAAAAAAAAAAAAAAAAAATAAGTAAAATGGCAAACTGAGATGTGAAGTTGAGGATAGCAAAATGTATAGCAAATCATCAAAAGGTGCATCCACAGAGCACAGAGGGTTTCTTTGCAGGGGAGTGAGACTACTCTGTGTGCTGCTGCAGGCATGGGACATGTCACTGTGCATGTGCCCAAACCCAGGGAATGCATGGGTGAGCCCGGATGTGAACTGTGGGCTCTGGGGCATACTGACGGGCCGGTGCTCATTGATTCCGACGAAAGCACCACCCTGGTGTAGACCGATGACAGTGTTGGAGGCTGTGCCTGTCGGCAGGGGGGAACAGCAGGTATGTAGGAAGTCTCTGTGCCTGCTGCTCAATTTTGCCATGCACCTAGGACTGGTCTAAAAAATAGTCTATTAAAAAAATCTATAGCATTATTAATTGATGCTATTAACTTTCATTCCAAATCAAACGGGATCATTGTTTCTTCCAGTGCGATGGTGACTTGCGTTAAGCTGGCAGGCCCTGCGTGTGTTCGGCCTGGGACTCCACGATGGCTACAGTGGAGACAGTACGTCTGAGGAGATGAGAGGTCTGAAGGGGGAAAGTCCACGGTACCCCTCAGATCTGCACCCCCAACTGGTGTGGAGCAGTGGGGAGAACTCAGGCCCCTCACTCCCTGCAGCAGTGTCCCCAGAGCCGTCCAGATGCCCGTCACCGTCCTCACCCAGGCCTCCCGGCTCTGCCTGGAACAGGTGCCGTGGGGGTGGGGGGGAATGGCCGCAGGGTGAGTAGCAAAGCCACCACCCAAAGGCGCCACCAGGCGGCGCTCTGCAAGTCAGCCGTATGTTGGTCTTGGTCTCAGAAAAGTTGGATGCAGGCTTAAAATTTGTCAAAGCCATAGCATTGCAGGAACCAGGGAGAGAAATATTCTGGTATACCGATCTGTCCAGTACACTTCACCGATTTCCTGTCTTTCGTTTCTTGATGCACAAAGCTGGAGACGTCCTGGCAAAGCCGTATGGAAGGAGGGCTGGGTTTCGGGTGGTAACCGTTTGTAAAGCAATGCAAATAATAAAAGTGAGGTAATACTGCCTACTGCCGTGCGTACTGCCAATATCATCACATTGAAGCCTCACCCGTAAGTGTCCATGCTGTCCCATGAGTGTTTTATCGGCCTCGTTTTACGTCTGAGCAGTGAAGCCTGCAGAAAAGCCTAACGGGTCCAGGTCACCATGGGAGGCCTCAGACTAGAATTCCAGAATGTTCCCATCATAACACCCTGCACCCTGGGGCCACTTTCTTCCACTCTAGGGACAATCTGCAGGCCTGGGAGCTCCGGTTGTTCGAAAACAGGAATTACTGTGTTTTTAAATCCAAACCGTGTCCCTCGACTGAAGAAGGTGTCAGAACGGTCAGTTACCCTGGTCACCTTCAACCTGCACCTCGTCACGGTGGGACGACCAGCCCGTGTGCAGCCCACGGTCCATCGACCACGTTGCAGCCGGCGTGACGTGCAGACACCCACGACAAAAAATTACTTTCTTGTTTATTATGAAACCGTGGCAGTCATGCAAAAAAAAAAAAAAAAAAGCAATAGGAATAAAGAGGAGGCAGTGACTTTGTTTAAACAGAATTGAAGATTCACTGCCTGCAAAGAAATAAAAGCCTTCCGAGCAAAATGATTTATAAATAAAAGAGGAGGAGTATTATAATACACAATACTATGTATTATGAATGATGTCCCGTGTGTTGCAAACTGCTTTCTAGAATCTTACAAAATCCAGCATGGCAGGAATGCGACGAATTGGGAATTGCAAGATTAGAGCAACGTGGAGCTAAATAGCCCCAGGGAGCCACGGAGGCGTTGGACTCGTGGGCTCCTAGTGGTGGGTGATCTTTAATAAACCGAGAGCAACAGGGAAATAAACCTCATTGCCATGTAATACATGGAGGAGAAAGAAAATTAGGGTAATATCATCTATCACCACTGATTTCATCACCCCAAGAATGAGGGAAAGAAACTTCCTGGCATGAGAATGAATTTTTATAAACCACACACATTTTCTGACATTTTAAGGGGAGGAAAAAAAATACATAGAATGGTATTCTTCAGCCTGCAACGCAACATACCGTGTTTCCCCGAAAATAAGACAGGGTCTTATATTTGTTTTTCCTCAAGAAGACACCCTAGGGCTTATTTTCAGGGAATGTGTTGTCATTTTCCCCTCAAAGCCTCAGCTTGCAGCACGCACAGGATGGCCGGGACCCGACAAGGGGAGCCGACCTTGTTGGTGGGGCTGCCCGCACATTTGCGGTCCCCTCTGGGATAGCAGCTGTCACTACGGGGCAGATGGGAAGGGTTGTTCGTCTTCTTTCCCGCTCTGAGATGACATGCATGGGTTGTGCAGATGCGCTGCTCAGCCACACCCGTCACTAGGGCTTATTTTCGGGGTGGGGCTTCTATTGAGCACATGCTTAGAAATCCTGCTGGGGCTTATTTTATGGGCAGGTCTTATTTTCGGGGAAACACGATATATATTTAAGAGGTAAATGCCTGAATCTTTCAGGGAGACGGGTCTCACTGAGCTGCCCTGGCGTGGAGAAACGCAGACGGGAGGGAGCCACCGGTGGTCCCCAGGCAGAGCCCGCAGTCGCACGGGAAGGACAACTAGGAAGGGCTCTGGGCCTAGGAAGTCCCTCGGATAGAACGTCATGGCACCTTCCTTTGTGCAAGTTTTGATGGATTTACTGACAATTCCCATTAAGACTCAGCCTCTCCAGGAAAGCAGGGAAGGAAAGAAAAGAAGGCTTTCCTTGCCCCATCTCAGTAAAGACAAATTACTCAGAGGTCACCACGCTGACAGGAGGCTCAAATGAGAAAGAATGTTCTGGAAGTCGCTGGGGGTGGGGGGACCTCTTTTAAAGACCTCTTCAGCGATGATATCCTCGGCGTATTTTTCTCTCCATGCATTTGTTTTACTTTTAAAGATAATGGGATATAATAAACAATACTTTGAACTTTCGGATGGTACAGAGTTAGACGGGAGGGAAGTATGCAACAGAAATACAACACAAGCTGCAGTCGTCATTCCAAATTCTCTAGACCACATTAAACGGTGAAAAGGAATCAATGAAAGCAATTTTAATAACATACTGCTTATTTTATCTATGTGAAATATTGTTTTTAATATTTGACAAAATATACTAATGAGATATTTACACTCTTTTTGTCAGGCTAAGTCCCCAAATCCAGTGCGTGTTTTCCACTAACAGTTCCTCTCGACGTGGGCAGGCCACGTGTTAAGTGCTCAGTGGCCACACGTGGCCGGAGATTGTGGGACCGGGCAGCATGGGGTTAGAGCACCGTGTCTTGTCAGGTACCAGAGACCTGATGGACTAAGTGAAAATTTTATTATGAAATAAATTCTATGCCACGCCATTATGTTTTGGCAATCAAGAAGGTCAAAGCCAGCCTGGGCAAGAGCGAGACCACGTCTCTACTAAAAATAGAAAGAAATTTATTGGTCAACTAAAAATATATAGAAAAAATTAGCCGGGCATGGTGGCGCATGCCTGTAGTCCCAGCTACTCGAGAGGCTAAGGCAGGAGGATGGCTTGAGCCCAGGAGTTTTAGGTTGCTGTGAAATAGGCTGACGCCACGGCATTCTAGCCCGGGCAATAGAGTGAGCCTCTGTCTCAAAAAAAAAAAAGAAGAAGAAGAAGCTGAAAGCATGGAAATTTTGTAGGGTGGGGGGTTATTTTAAGCCAGATACACAAATATTTAAACAGACATTTCTTTTTCCTAAGTGCCTTTGTCAGGTGATTCCGCTAAATGTCGAACAGGAACCCTAGTTCTCACCGTCTTGAACATTGTAGTATAATCTAGAAGGGAGAACTGAAGGATCATTAGTGCAATAATTCCAATCTGTTTAAGAAATAGGATTTTTTTAAATAACTGGAATCAATAGTAACAATAAATAATAATAATAACAAACACTGAGCACTGTTTCCAGTGGGGCCTCAGGTTCCCAAGGACGTCAGAGGGAAACATCTCACCTGCAAGAAAGAATAGGAGGAAAACAGAGAGGAGACTCAGCCCTGGAAACTACGTCTGGCTGAGGCTGAATTAACGCACTTTGGGACGGTGCTCAGGCACCCAACCGGGAGCTGTGAGTGTAGACTGTGGCACATCCCTCACGGTTCTCTAAGTGCCTGGGTTTTCCTTTGAACTGTTATGAAGATCGCCGTTATAGGAAAAATGGAAGATGGAGTATGAGAGGAAGGTGAGGAAGGAGGGAGGGAAAGCAAGAACAATAGGGGAAAACCACCAAAAAGGGGGCATTATCCCAGAGAAGCACTTGGGTTTTATCCTTCTCTCCACCCTCTTCCTCTTCCTCTCTCCCTCTTCCACCCTCTCTCCCTCTTCTTCCCTCTTTCTCCTTCTCTCTTCCTCTCCTTCCCTCTCTCCCTCTTCTTCCCTCTTCCTCACTCTCTCCCTCCTCTTCCCTCTTTCTCCCTCTCTCTCCCTCTCTCCCTCTTCTTCCCTCTTTCTCCCTCTCTCTTCCTCTCCTTCCCTCTCTCCCTCTTCTTCCCTCTTCCTCCCTCTCTCCCTCTTCTTCCCTCTTCCTCCCTCTCTCCCTCTTCTTTCCTCTTTCTCCCTCTCTCTCCCTCTTCCTCCCTCTCTCCCTCTTCTTCCCTCTTTCTCCCTCTCTCTTCCTCTCCCTGTCTCTCTCTCTCTCTCTCTCAGACCTGAGGAGGCTTAGCCCAGTCACATGCTTCCCTCTAGTGTCTGAAACGCTAAATACACATTTCATTCTATTAAAAAAAAAAAAATCATAAATTGTCTCGTAGCCACTGCAAAACCCAACCACCTTTAATTTTAAATGTAATCAAGAAAGAACCCACAAAGGTAAAATAGTCATCCAGCGTGGACTGCCCCTTTCCACATTGTGGGTTATTCTTGTTTTGTTTTCTCAAAGTCGTTAGGCAGATAGTTAGGATCTCAGCTCTTCCTGGGGCAAGGGCTCCCTGCTCTGGTGCTGTCTGGAGCAGGTGCCCCACCTGGGAAAAAAGATGGGGCGGGTGCTCCACTGTGGTGCTGCCCCTCCCTTGATCCTGTCCCAGCAACCGCTACACCTGGGGAAGGAGGGCACGCTTCATCAATCCGGGAATTCCACCCCCTGCCATAGGCATGATGGGATTTAGAAAGTGGCCCAGAGTGACCTAAGGGCAATTAATATGCCGTCGGTTTGAATCTGCATTGCGGTTCACCCTGCCCCAACAGGTGGGCTTTCCTAGAGGGAGCTTGTATATATATGCGGACGGCATTTT
This sequence comes from Mirza zaza, assembly GCA_008750895.1. Taxonomy (NCBI): domain Eukaryota; kingdom Metazoa; phylum Chordata; class Mammalia; order Primates; family Cheirogaleidae; genus Mirza; species Mirza zaza. The sequence continues at coordinate 23,320 of VSMD01099999.1, read as the reverse complement.
GAGGACACCTGTTGATCATGTGATAACATCCCACATCTCGCGAGAGCCTGCCCCAGGACCGGTCCAATAAAAGGAAACAACCCGCGACTTCAGAGTGCGGAGGTGAGTGGGTCTGTCTCCCTTCACTCTCACAGACCGGCCCGTTTTATTCTCCAGGAAAGGAGTCGGAGCTCTGGGGTAACAGTCCCGTCATTCTTCGGCCAGGAGCGCACCAGGAACCGAGGGCGGCTGCCACACTGGCGTCTCTGGGGCCGCGACTCGGATCTCCCTGATGGAGCGACCTGAATCCCGGAGCCCTTGGACAGCCAGGTGAGCTGCATCTTCACAGACCTGCCCCGCCCAGCCTGCGTGCAGTACAGTGACGTATTTCCACAAATATTTCTGAGAAGTTTCAACATAAAGACCTGCCTCTGTCCTCCATCTGGTCGGCTTTTTCAAAGTTATTAGGTAGATACTGTGTTTCCCTGAAAATAAGACAGGGTTTTATATTTAGTTTTCCTCAAGAAGACACCCTAGGGCTTATTTTCAGGGGATGTGTTATTTTTTTTTTAAGTACGGTACAACCTTCTACATTTATTCAAATAGAGTTAAGTCGTCTTCTTCTGGAACCTCATCATCACTCTCCAAACACCGAATTCCATCCTGAATTTCTTGTGACTCTATTTCCTTTAGAACCACTGGCCCCAATCTCTACTGTCGAGCCATAGAGCTCTCACGGGGCAGATAAGAAGGGCTGCTCATCTTCTTTCCCGCTCTGCGACAACATGCATGGGTTGTGCAGACGCTCTGCGTAGCCACGCCCATTGCTAGGGCTTATTTTCGGGGTAGGGATTCTATTGCACAAATGCTTAGAAATCCTGCTAGGGTTTGTTTTATGGGCAGGTCTTATTTTCAGGGAAACACGGTACTGAGGATCTCCAGCTCTTCTCGAGATAAGGGTGCCCTGCTCTGGTGCTCTCTCCGGCCATCTGGTCGGTGGGCTGTTTGGTTTGGTTTTGTGTCTTACAAGTTTAGCTGGAATGGTCACTTCTCACCGGGAGACGTAACGGATATAGACCTTACTTGTCACTGTCTCTGGGATAATTAAGAGTTCTGTTTGAAAGCAGAGTAGCAGAGTACGTATTACATCACTCCAGGCGGTTCTGTATTTCAACACAGAAGTGGATTTACGTTTCAGAACCGTCCACGTTATTAAACAAGCCGTCAGAATCCGTAGCTATGAGATAACATCACATACTCCCAGGAAGAGAAAACAGACATGTCGGCGTTGCCCAGTGTCACCTTTGGGAGCTCAGAGGGTGGAAAGGAGGCCCCATCATCTCCTTGGGACATGAGGGAGCCCCAGGGAGGAGCGGGAGTTTGGGGGGCCGGGTGTTTCCAAGTGTCCAGTGGTTCTCCACCCAGGTTCTTTCCATCTGAAGACTCTCTGAGCCACAGTTTGGCCCCACATATTTACAGGACCCCTTTAACAGTCTGCAGTAGAAACGGAGAACAGGTCTACATGGAATAACTGCATTCTCCAGACATTTCACATAATTTTTTTTCCTAGCATCGATCCTTTTGGAGGGATTGGCCCATGTTTTTTCTAAAACTTAACAAAGCTCTTATGCGACAGGAGTTGCATTAATTAGCAAGAGGTCAGTCAGATTTAAAAGTTGGTTAAGAAAAGCTTCCAGCAGCTCACCAGGCACGCAAGGAGCCTGGAGGTCATCACTGCGTCCTGTCAACCAGTGAAAGCTGAGCCCTGTGTAATCGGTGGGGTCTGGGTGACAAGATGTGTCAGTGACATGCATGTAGGGATGGCAACTAGTGCAGTCCTCTGCAGGGAGCTGGGGGCAGTTCTTGATAAGAAGGCCTTTGGGGGGCAAGGAAATTTGGGGGGAAATTTCTATACCTTCTGCTCAATCATGCTCCAAACCCAAAACTGCTTTTTTTAAAAAAAAAAAATTTTTTTAATTAAACAGAGAAAAAAATACCAACAACTATACTTTAGGGTCACCTGCACACACGTGAGTTATTCTTCAACACTTTCCAGGAAGGACAGGTGCGTCCTCTGGGCTTGGCTCCCTGACAGCTGTTTCTCTTCTTCCCTGAATCCACACCCACCAAGCACAGGAGAAGTCCAGTTGTTCCTTAAAACCGATCAAGAACTTAAATTCCATTTAAAGATACCCGAGAATCCATCTAGATTTTTTTTTAAGGTTTCTCGGCCATTTGTAGTTTTCTCACACACATCTCACTCAATGGCACTTTCTGGTTACTTTTGTTTTAGTCCTTCCAAAGCATTCGACTCACTTTATAGAACTAATGCAGCTCGTCTATTCTTTTTGGGTCTTGTATTTCATGGGTTTAATCTCGTGTTTAGTTAAATTATACAATGACACTCAGTTACAGAAGGCAAGGGTCGAGGGACGGGCTACCTTCAGGAACCACCGCCAGGTGGTCGGGGACCTGTGTGGAGTGGTTGACCGCCAGCCGTGGGCACCACGAGCCCCGGACACTGGTCTGAGATGGTGACGGGTCTGGTTCATGTGGCAACGTCTGCAGAGAAGACACACAGGGTTGATGGTGCAGCCTCCCCCACCCCGTCCCCCAGGAGGGCCCTTAAGGGCACGGTGGAAAGTGACATCCACACGGCCTCACACAGAGCAAGTGTCCAGGAAACAGCTGTTGAATGAACAGTATTAAGCACTTGGGTCCGGCGCTCACCGGCCGCGACACCTCGCCCACAGCCGGCACTCACAGTCCGCACGACGGTTTGTGTTGTGCATGGACGACGCGTCCGTTCTGCTCTTGTGTGATGAGGAAAGCTTGAAAGCACTGAAAGCTTGTTTCACTTTACAGGCAACGTTACTTCTAATGTAAATATCAGAACAGGCAACATAGACATGTATGTTTTCATGCCGTTATTCTTAAATGTTCACAATTTTATTTTGATAAATGAAAAATTAGAAAAGTCATATCACGGCCGGCTGTTGGCTAAAGTCGCCGCTCGGCTGTGCGCGTTCATCTGTGGCTGTCGACTCTAGTCGATGCTCGTAACCGAAGTGGTTAATAACCCTGAGCGTTCCGGCTGTTGAATGGACTCAACATCACCTGGAGTCTCTCTGGAGGTAAGCAGAGGCCACGTGCTGGGAGACAGGGCCGTTGTTCAAGAAAGTAGTGACCACCAGATTCGTGGTCATGTCCACCAGATTCGTCCCAGCATCAAAGAGATTCGTGAAATATTAGAGTTGAACTTCCTTACGCAGAAGATGTTTGTGATGTCTATTCTGAACTCCAGCGGGCAGAAACGGTGTAAGATAGCTGGCTCTTGCCAGTCACCCACACCAGTCACTCACAGGTACAGGTGCGGGTTCCTGTGGTCATGAAGTCGGGGCTGACCTCAAAGCAATGCGTGCGGCTCAAAACAGACACCCTAAGTCTACACCTTTGGATGACAGAGACCATTTTCACGTATTTGAAAATTCAGTTAAAAAAAAGTAAATCAAAGGCTCAGACGTTTTGATGAACTTTAAGTTTTGCCCAATTATTATATGGATAATAACCCTCATTATTTTTAAAAATCAATCTGGGAATAAGGATGAGAGATTTTAATCTCAGTACTTTATTATTTATTGCTGTGCAATTTCACAGCTCCTCCTAAGGCCAGGACACAAGCCCCGAGATGCTGCCTGCGTTACGACACTTCGGTATGAAATGAAGGGATTGATTTTAATTGATTGCTTTTTAATCAGAAAGTTGCGTGTGGAATAAGGAACTGCCAGCAGCCATCTCATAGCCCCAGCCTGGGAGGGAGTGGGTGCCAGGCTGCCTTCCATCCGGCCATGGCCTGAGAATCCCCGAACCCCAAAAGGGGTGGTCTTCCTGGCAACATCCTCACCCAAACTGGAATCCCCGTGGTGGTCGAGGTCGGGGGTCTCGGTGCCGGAGAGAGGCCTCGTGCCCATCCCCCTAAACTTCCACTTTCAGGTTTTCAGTTGAGCAACAGGTTGACGACACATGGCTCCAGGCTTCCAGAGCAGGTGCTCAGAGCAAACCAGGGGCGCCAGGCATCGTCGAGCCACAGGAAGAGGTGGATTCAGGAAAGGGATGGTTTGAGTGTTTTTAATAAGAAATGAGTTACATGGCTGAGTGTGGTGGCTCATGCCTGTAATCCTAGCACTCTGGGAGGCCGAGGCGGGAGGATCACTCAAAGTCAGGAGTTCAAAACCAGCCTGAGCAAAAGCAAGACCCCATCTCTACTAAAAATAGAAATTAATTGGCCAACTAAAAATATATAGAAAAATTTAGCCGGGCATGGTGGTACATGCCTGTAATCCCAGCTACTCGGGAGGCTGAGGCAGGAGGATCGCTTGAGCCCAGGAGTTTGAGGTTGCTGTGAGCTAGGCTGATGCCATTGCACTCTAGCCCGGGCAACAGAGTGAGACTCTGTCTCAAAAAAGAAAAAAAAAAAAGGAAAGAAAGAAAGAAAGAGAGAGAGAGAGAAAGAAAGGGAAGAAAGGGAAGAAACGAAGGAGAGGAAGGAAGGAAAGGAAGGAAGGAAGGAAAGGAAGGAAGGAAAGGAAGGAAAGGAAGGAAAGGAAGGAAGGAAGGAAGGAAGGAAGGAAGGAAGGAAGGAAGGAAGGAAGGAAAAAAGAGAGAAAGAGAGAGAAAGGAAGGAAGGAAGGAAGCCCCTCCCAGTTGAGTCAAGTTCTGCAGACAGGGAGGGCAGCGTGACCCCTCCACCTCCCTCTTAGCCTCTGTCCCTCCCTGGCCGGGATATGACACTTGGGATCTCTGGGGCTGGGACTTGGAGCCACCGGTGACATGCCCACCTTCATATTCCTCCCTCCTTTTCTTCGTTTTCCTGGTTCCACATGGACTGTCTGACCTGCGCTGCGCCCTGCTCCCTGCAAAAGCAGGTGGTGTCACCATAATAAAAGTCATAATCGAAAGTGGCCCTTAAAAATAAAAATTACCATCACGATGACATCTCCAAGTATCACTTATTATCATAGGGGCTTGCACCGTATCATACCTGAAGTCAGAAAACAGAAGGCATATCATTACGGAGTCTCACAGAAATCTCTGCCAAGATGAAATTTGTCTTGTAAATATTGAAGAAGAATATTTGGTTTTGTGTTTCTAAGTACTTTTCACGTTGGCTCAAAGGGAACCGAAACAGGCAGGGGGAGGCCGGCTGGCCAGAAACACAAGAATGAGACCCCGATGTCCTCACGTTGGTCTCCACGTGTCTTCGTGTGCGGGGGGTGGGGGGGTGGCGTGAGCCGCTCCTGGAAGCCTGGTGTTCCCGCGACTTTCCTCCCGTCTTCTCTGCAGCTCCTCCCTTCACGCAGTTTTATTTCCTCAGTCCTGAGGTATTTGGCAGGTCCCCTCCTGCGAAGCTCATCTGCGCTTTCCGGGGCAAATCCCTCTGAATCAGAAAGACAGATGGTTAGTCGCGCGGGAGTTTAGCTTTTCTATCTACAGGAAGACTCCCAGCACAATAAGCGCCGCGGTTTCTGCAATTCTGTAGCCAACCCGGACCCCGGAAAGGGAAAATTCCTCTGCAATCCGCCTCAGTCCATGTCGCCTGTGCCCCATACTCTCGAGTGTTTTCCTCCTGATTCCAGATTGTGATTCGAGGATCGCTGGACGCAGGGCAGAGGGTTTGACATTGGTGTGAGGCTCCGTCTCTGATGACACCACTGTCTTGGTGGGCTGCAGAGAAGGACCAGTGGGTGGGGGACAGAGGGAGGGAAGAGGGGATTTCTCTTACCTCCCTCCCTCCTCCCCTCCTTCCTCCCTCTCACTCCCTGCCCCCCCACCCCCNCCCCCCCCCCCCCCCCCCCCCCCCCCCCCCCCCCCCCCCCCCCCCCCCCCCCCCCCCCCCCCCCCCCCCCCCCCCCCCCCCCCCCCCCCCCCCCCCCCCCCCCCCCCCCCCCCTCCCCCCCCCCCCCCCCCCCCCCCCCCCCCCCCCCCCCCCCCGACACCGTCTCCTTTGTCCTTTCTTTCTGTTGCTGGCTTGGTTCTGTCATGCGTGCTGGAGCTCTGGGCTCCCTGCCTGCTCCTGGCCGCAGGCCCAGCCGTCCCAGACGGGGTCACCAACCTCTGCCGGGCCCTCCTCTCCCCTGGCTCCACAGACGGGGTGTCAGCAAAGCCCTACAGAGCACACCCCCTTCCAGCACCTCACACGCACCCCTCTCTTTTCACTTGGCTGGGAGGCCTCCCCAGGGTCTGTGTCTCCACCCTTCGGGGTCCCCACCAAGCTTCCTCCGATCTGTGCCTGCGCCTCACTGTGTGGGCCGAGCTGCCTCCGTGCCTGGCGCCAGGCTAGACAGCAGGGAAGAGGCAGCGGTGTGCCCGGGAGTGTTCGTCCTCCCTCCTCCTGTGAAAAGCCATCAGGGGCTGCTCTGCCATCCCCTGCTCGGTGGCCTTGATGGCTGTCTTTTAGTCCATTAGCATCTCATTCCTAATGGTTTTTTTTTCTTGCTTACTTAACACCAATCTTCCCGCCTGACAGCCGTTCCCTTGGAGGGAGCGTCTCCAAAAACCTGACTGCTGCACATTTAGTCCAGTCCCCGATCACCCACCGGGGGTTTCTCCGCCTTGCCAGCATCTCTAGCTGGGTCCTCCTCTCCCGACACACCCTCCCTATCCTCGCCGGAGCGACCCCTCCCCTCCCGCGGCGGCCCAGCGGACGGAGCCCTCCAAAACGGCACGTCTCAGCGCCAGACTGCAGTCGGACCGTGCTCAGGAACGTCCGGATGGTGATCGTTTGTCATCCTCCAAAATGATCTCCTGCAAATACTCCGTCTTCAAGACCAAGCCCCAAAGCAGAGAGACCAATGGCTCAAGGGACAAGGACGCAGGAGTGAACTGCAGAGCAGGAAGGAGGAGGCTGGCAGGAGGCGGAAGGCGGACGGCAGCCTCGCCACTGGAGCCTCTCCGTAGGACGGCTGGACACGCAGGGGACATGCTCCCCCAGGAGCAAGCCAGAAAGAAGGAGAGAGAGGGAGGGGGACGGGGAGGGAGAGACAGACAGAGGAGAGGGAGGGGGAGCCAGCACAGGGCCTGGACCAACGCAGCCTCTGCCCACCTCATCTCGGAACTCACGGCTTCGCTCCTGCCCGCTCTCTGGGTCCCACAGGCCAGCCCTCACTGGAGAGGAGAAGACACCCCTAGAATGTGCATGCCCCAGGTGATGTCCACTTGGGACCATCCTTGAGCTTCTTACCTCTGCTGAGTGCACTTGCCCCTGGTGCAGGCCCTATGGCCTGGGAGGCTCCCCACACCCTTTGGCCTGGGGAGAGCGGCCCACCCAGGAGAGCCCCGTGTGCACAGTGGACGGGGTCTCTGCCCACTGCCCCCTCCCTGTGGAACACAGCTCTGGGGGAAGGCAGGGTGCACCCTGCTCACTGCTATTTGGGGCTGGCCCAGGGCTGGCCCTGAGGACCCCTGCTGCTGGGAGACACGTGCATGGGGGGAGCTGTCCCCGTCAGAGATGCTGGGACCACCAGAAAATGTTCCAAACAAGACAGCGGGTCATCCTTGCTGCAGTGAAGGGTGGGGTGTGGCCCTCCAGGAGAGAGGGAGGTGCGGGCACGTGCAGACTTGGGGCCTGGGGAGCTAGGGGCTGCGGACATCCTCTGGACTGTGTTCAGGCACAGGGGCCTGCCTGGCTCCCAGAAGGGTGCTTGTATAAGTAAGTGCACCACCCTGATTGGCTGGCTTGCACAAGTTCATTGCCCTGATTGGCTAGCTTGTACAAGTGCACTGCTGTGATTGGCTGGCTTGCACAAGTGCACTGCTGTGATTGGCTGGCATTCGTAAGCAAGGGGCTGGCTCTGATTGGCTGGCTTACAGAAGTATATTCACAGTGGCACTTGTCATTGGTCGGGGGACTGGGTTTGAAACCGGTTCTGTAGCTATTTATTCCCATGGCTATTGGACACTGGATCTCTTCCTACACTGATGGGAACTCTTTAGAATGTTCAACATATTATCACAAAGCAAGTGAAAAGCTCCCCAAAAGGAAGAGAGGAAACCCCATGCTCCCGAATCAGCCCTCCAGGCCTGGGTGCCACCCTTAGCAGGCCTCCAACTCTGGACCTGGTGGCCGGTCCCCAGCCCGACAACTGCAGGACCCTGAGCAAGAGGGCAGAGGTCACGCACTGTGCCAAAACACCCAAATGTCGGCTGACACCCTGCAAACCTAAGGGTGGACTATCCCAGACAAATGCTTCACACCAAGGAAATAAAACAGATTGTAAAGCTGTGGTTTCTATATTACTGAGAGTTGGCAGATTATTAAAGGTGACCTCTGTGTGTATCCAAATGTCTGTTAGAGGGCCACCAGTGTTTAGATAAATAACAAAATACACATACTTCATACATTTCTGTATGCTTTTTCAAATAAAAGTTATTTTATATAAGCAAAATTGGCAATTCTCTTGTTATAATAAAGCTTTTTATATAATTTGTGTTCTATTGCCAGTTGTGATATAAAAGATTAAAAATAAAATTTCCACACGGCGCGGTGGCTCACGCCTGTAATCCTAGCACTCTGGGAGGCCAAGGCGGGTGGATCACTCAGGGTCATGAGTTTGAAACCAGCCTGAGCAAGAATGAGACCCTGTCTTACTAAAAATAGAAAGAAGTTAATTGGCCAACTAAAAATACATAGAAAAAATTAGCCGGGCATGGGGGTGCATGCCTGTAGTCCCAGCTACTCGGGAGGCTGAGGCAGGAGGATTGCTTTGAGCCCAGGAGTCTGAGGTTGCTGTGAGCTAGGCTGATGCCATTGCACTCTAGCCCGGGCAACAGAGTGAGACTCTGTCTCAAAAATAAAATAAAATAAAATAAAATTTCTTTAAAATATACAAACTTTATTATATTCTCATCAAAATGACACTTCAAGTGTAAATATCTGAAGAATTGAAATTATTTTCAAATCTGCTTTCCAAAAAGTTACTTTTCTTTTAAAACAATTAAAACTATTCAATTTAAAAGGAAAATTGCACTTATAATCATGAATAGAATTTTATTTATTTTTTTCTTTTTTTATTTCAGCATATTATGAGGGTACAAATGTTTAGGTTATGTATATTGCCTTTGCCCCACCCAAGTCAGAGCTCCAAGAGAGTCCAACCCCCAGATGGTGCATACCGTACCCATTACGTGTGAATATAGCCATCCCTCATCCCCCATCCCATCTGCCCAACATCCAATGAATGTTATTACTATATGTGCACTTAAGTGTTGATCAGTTAATACCAATTTGCTGGTGAATACATGTGGTGCTTGTTTTTCCATTCCTGGGATACTTCACTTAGTAGAATAGGTTCCAGCTCTATCCAGGATAATACAAGAGGTGCTAGATCACCATTGTTTTTTTGTGGCTGAGTAGAACTCCATAGTATACATATGCCACATTTCATTAATCCACTCATGTATTAATGGGCACTTGGGTTGTTTCCACATCTTTGCAATTGTGAATCGTGCTGCTATAAACATTCGAGTGCAGCTGTCTTTTTTATAGAGTGTCTTTTGTTCTTTGGGGTAGATGCCCAGTAGTGGGATTGCTGGATCAAATGGTAGATCCACTTGTATCTCTTTGAGGTATCTCTATATTGCTTTCCACAGAGGTTGAACTAGTTTGCTGTCCCACCAGCCGTGTAGGAGTGTTCCTCTCTCTCCGCATCCACGCCAGCATTTATTGTTTTGGGACTTTTTGATAAAGGCCATTCTCACTGGAGATAAATGATATCTTATTGTGGTTTTGATTTGCATTTCCCTGATGATTAGAGATGTTGAGCATTTTTTCATATGTTTGTTGGCCATTAGTCTATCTTCTTTTGAAAAGTTTCTGTTCATGTCCTTTGTCCACTTGTTGACAGGGTTATTTGATTTTTTTTTCCTTGCTGATTTTCCTGAGTTCTATATAGATTCTAGTTATCAGCCCTTTATCGGATGTTTAGCATGTGAATATTTTCTTCCATTCTGTAGGTTGTCTATTTGCTCTCATGATAGTTTTCTTGGCTGTGCAGAAGCTTTTTAATTTGATCAGGTCCCATTTATTTATTTTTGTTGCTGCTGTGATTGTCTTTGGGGTCTTCTTCATAAACTCTGCCTAGGCCAATGTCTATAAGAGTTTTTGCGGCATTTTCTTCTAGAATTCTTATAGTTTCACTCCTTAGGTTTAGGTGTATTATCCACTGTGAGTTGATTTTTGTGAGAGGTGAAAGGTGCAAAATTAAGCAATGCTGATTTTTTTTTCTTTTTGCATTTTTAAAAAAATCTTAGTAAGTAATTTTATGAAAGTAAAACTATTCTCAGGCCGGGCGCGGTGGCTCACGCCTGTAATCCTAGCACTTTGGGAGGCCGAGGCGGGTGGATTGCTCAAGGTCAGGAGTTTAAAACCAGCCTGAGCAAGAGTGAGACCCCGTCTCTACTATAAATAGAAAGAAATTAATTGGCCAACTAATATATATATAGAAAAAATTAGCCGGGCATGGTGGCGCATGCCTGTAGTCCCAGCTACTCGGGAGGCTGAGGCAGTAGGATTGCTTGAGCCCAGGAGTTTGAGGTTGCTGTGAGCAAGGTTGATGCCACAGCACTTACTCTAGCCTGGGCAACAAAGTGAGACTCTGTCTCAAAATATATATATATATACTATTCTCAATTCTAGCATTTGGGTCCATCTGGCTGCCAACATAGAGAATTATCATATCTCACACATCTCATGTGGAGGCCTCCATGTCTACGAACTTAGCAGTAAAATGGATTGTCTGAAGTTGCAAACTGAAGATACTCTCCAGGTGCAAAGGGAATGGGAAGAGAATCATGAAAATAGACACCTGGCACCACTGGGAACTGATATTTTTCATCACAAGAATCTGTGGAGGGAGGGCTTGGCGAGTTAATTAACTCACCCTTCCCCTTCTGTGTGCATCTCTGCTGCTCAGAACCCTCCACACTCAGCCACACTCTCCCTCACCGATCTGGACATCGGCGTAGCCCCCAGCCTTCCTGGCCTCTGGTCACAGTTGCCTTTTGTTTCCAGGGCATAACCAGAGGTGTGAAACACAGTGGGTTCTCATCCGTGGCAGCCGTGTTTCCTAAAGTCATTGCAAACACACAGAATTAGTGAACACCGAGCCATTACTCCTGTGGGAAATATGCAGTTGGGTTCGTGCGAGACCCGGGTCACATTTTCATCCAGCAATCGATACATAACCTTGCTTTGTGTGTGCTTCTGTTTAAAGATGCCTTATTTAAAATATAGTAACACTGGACTCACAGCATTCACTCACAGTGAATAGCACAATTACAGTGACTCATTTCTGAATGAAGCTTTTCTAACACAATTATTTTCTGCATCAGGCACACAACACCCTCTTGTGCTTGGGAACAATGGACAGCGCCTCAGCACCATGTCCAGGGACCAGTTTAAACAGCCAAATTACCAATAGAAAGCACAAAAATGCAAAAAAGATGTGGCAGTACATAGACCACATACAGGACGCTTGTTCACAGAATGAGAACTGAAACGGGAACGAGCAAAGGGCATCACCTTGTTCAACCCGAGCGGGGAATGCATGTCAGGGGAAGCAAATGTGGCTGATCTGTTCATGTCTGAGAACAACTATCGATACGAGAGTCCTACAAGCGTGGAGTTGACGATTGCAAATTAATTTTAACAAGCTCACACGTCTGCAAATACAGAGTCCACAAATGGAGAAGATCGACTCTATTTCCTTGAGCAGCGTTGAGCAAGAGAGCAAATGTTTAAGGTTACAGGTTGTAATGATTATCACCAGAGCCAAACAACAGTTGCCGAGCGAAAGAGGTTCTGGACAAAATGCATGTGTGTGCTACACACCTGGGTGTGCACGTGTATGTGAGTGCACATGTGCGTGTCACATGTGCGCATGAGTGTGTACACGCATGCGATATTTGGGCTTTCTGAAACTCAGTGCTCAGAACGTGGACCCCTCTTGCCTCAGGCAAGAGCAGGTTTGTTCCATGTTTCGAATTTCAAATGTTAGCAAAAGATGAGTTGGTTCTTTCCCCGTTTTTGACCATCAGGGGCAGCGTTTCAAATAAACACGGCCATCGGGGCTCCTAGTTCTCTAAAATGAAGCAAGACTATGCAGGTAGCCACCCCAGAGGTGTTCTCTTTACTCTCTTAGGTCTTTATTATGCTTTTTCAAACCCATTGGGAAAGGGGGATGGGATGGGAGAAGCAACAGTGTGAGATGGGTGCTGGAGAGGGTCGAATGTGCTCAAAAGTGAGAGGCTGGGGTGGATGTCCACAAAGAGCAGGAACCAGAGAAATAGCTCCAACCCCACCACTGCGGGCCACTGCTGCCAACATCTCATCTATATAACCTTACAAATGTAAAACACCTCCTGTTAATAATGATCCCAAATAATTTAATATCGATTCTAGGTCCAGTCCATGAACACGCTCGTAAATCTCTCCCGACCACACCTGAGGCTCAGAACGTCGACCAGATGTCTCTCGGCGAGAATCAGCACAGAAGCACTACTCCACCTGACTTCTGAAATATCAAGCACTGGCAGGTATTATCCTTAGTATCAAAGATGTGCATTTTTCTGTGAAATTCTAACTGATTCCAAACATTTGTCTCATGCTCTGTATTAGATTGGGGCCAACTCCTGGGAAGTCATTTCTGCTGGGCTTCCGTGGGGTTGGGCTCTCAGCCTCCCTTCTTCCCACCTCCCGGTAAGGAGACCCTTTCACTCATGGGCAGCCCCATCCCAGGAGTGTGGGGTGGGCTTGTTCCCAAGGCCCATATCCAAACACACAGGGACACACAGGTGGATGTGGCCCTGCCTTGAGCTGCCGGTTAGACCCTATTGTCTGGTCTAGGATGGGGTGAGCGACTCAAGCAGGACCAGTGAAAACCAGCCACAGAATCTGAGGTGACAATGCCAAGAATGAACGACTCTTTTGGCTTGCAACCTGCAATGATGTGTACTTAGTGTGACATCCCCGTCTTTCTATGCAAGAGTGAAGGGACAGCACACGGCAGGGACCAGAGCCTGGAGGAGAGGACAGAGCTGTGACCACACCCAGGTCCAGCCGGGCTCCTCTCAGGACCTCCTGGACTGCCCAGTTACGTGGGCCAAGAAAACTGACAAGCCGCCACCACCAAGCTCTAATTGATTCCGTTTACACTGGGTCTCTATAATTTATTAACATGGGCAGCCCTTAATAATACGCAGCAATGTGCTTTTCACCCTTCCGAATTTCCTTTCTCGGTGCATGTCTGATGGAGACAAGCTGCACTGTGTGTTACGTGATCAAGAAATCACTTATACATATGTGTAAGTTAACACATAACGTAACCTCTTGTGATGCTTTAAAATGAAATGCTTATAAAGATTTCAGCATGTGTCACACACAGAACAGCCATGTAAAATATTTCAAATATCTTTGCATGTGTAATTGGCTTGCTTGCTCTAAAAACTGAGCGAGCGCACAACCTAAGGAACAGATGATGTGCGATGCTTTATTTCAAAAACTATGCAATTCCAAGTCATTAAGGAAATGCCTAAACATATAATTAGCACCTGGTTTTTTTGGTTGTTTTAGTGGGGTGTTATTTCTTTGAAATTCCGCTACCAAACTGGCTAACTGTAAATACAGAGAACAGACATCATGGAGAAATGCATCTCTATGAAAAAGATATGCATTTTGTTTTAATTAAAACAAAAATATATGGAACGTACGCATCACAAGGAAATCATGAGACATGGCGCGGCAATAGTGAACATAAAAAGTGAGGGGACTCTCACTATCTTAATCGGCATGTTCACGTGTGCATGAGCCAAAACAACTCTCTGTGCAGAAAAAAATTCCTTCTTTGCTTTCCTATGGTCTGAGAGAACATGCTAGGCAACCCTTTCCACGGGCTAGCCGATTTCCCAGAAGCAATCTAAGGAGCATCATCTCATTCTAGAAACTGCATTTATGAAAATACTAAGGTTGACTTTGGATCACCAGTCCTTCCTTCTACCCAACAGAAGGAGCTGTCCCTGTGTGAACCGCGGTGGCTGGTGCAGAAATATATGAGGGCTCCGATTCAAAGTAGCTGCCTCGTGGCGTCATAACGGATAATTTCCCATCACACAGGCTGCTTCAGAGGATGGAAGGGGCCATTCATAAATTCCCATCTGCGTTGGGGGCCCCTCCGGATCCCATTGCTCTCAGGCTAGCAGGGTGGTTAGATACATCGTATCCTTACCATTCTCACAGCACGGAATGTATCTATTGCCGAACCGAAACAAGGTTTCCGTTCCTGAAGTGCGCTGTGAATCATCTGAAGCTCTTTAGAGTCTATTCTGATGCACTTTGTATTTTATCATTTGCCAAACATACACTCCTTTTTATGTGGTGAATTTTATTTTTTTAAATCTCTCGAGTGGTTTTACCCTGTCTTCTGCGTTCCCTTGAAGTAAAAATAGCGGTATGGGTTACTCTTGCGCGAGCTTGCGTTTTCACGTGCTTGTAAGATAAATGCGGTCTTGTTTTCTGATTTGCCTCAGAGATCTGTGAGCATTTAACGCTGTGTACATAGAATATCGGTTGATGACTTATTCTGCAAATTTGATTATTTAAACGGGCTAAATTACAAGTGTTATAAAAAAATCTGAAAGATGAACAAAGTAAATGCTGGAAAGAAGACCACAGTCCTGAACAAAAATGACAGCCTTTCATTACACTCACACAGCCATGTCGCTTTTCTTTATACATACGAGTGACAGGCTGGATCATACAGTGTCTCAAACCACCGTCGCTGAGAATAAAACATTCTCAGCCAAAGAGTCTTCCCAATACAAAAGGTTATTTTCTGAACATTCCTTGAATGGCCAGTTTTTCATTCCGAAGTGATTACACTGATGCATTGTCATTTAATAGAAATGTGAGGTGGCCCGACGTCTAACTGGTTGTTCATTTCAATTCTGCTGACTTATTTTATCAGATCCCCCCCCCAAAAAAAAGCTTAGAGTCACCTGTTTTGAAACTCTGTTGAGTCCAGCAACATCTCCCTACCCCTCCCACCACATGACGATAACTCCATCCTACGCAAAAAAACACCAACACATTTCCCCTTCTAGAGAAAAACAAGTATTTAATTTTTCCTGAGCAAAAGAAAAAAATGTTTATTAACCATCAGCAAAGATGAGTGAAAGAGAGCCCCTGCCTGCCCAGAGTTTACGATTTCCTGAAAAACAGAGCGTTCGGATGTCACAGTCACAACACCCGGGAGAGGACTGGCTGGGAGATGCCAAGCGCCCATACCGGCCCACAGAAGGAGGCCCAGGTCTGTCTGAGCACTCTGGGAGAGGAGGCTGGGGAGAGACGGCTGTCGAATGCTCCTCGAGGAAAAGTCCGGGCCTGAGAGGCCAGCTCCCTGTGTGTCCAGGTGAGCACCTGTGCAGGTGAGAGGGGGAGGGAGGGCAGGAGGCCTGCGAAACAGTATCAGTGGAGCCCACGTGGCTGGCAAGGAAGCGCAGCGGCAGGAGGCAGAGCGGAGAGACAGAAGGTGGCCGCGGGCAGACAGCTCTGGCCACAGGGTGTGTCCACACACGTGTGCCAGGCACTCTGCAAGTCTTGGGGACACAGAGACCAACACCCAGATGTCATCAGCAGGAGCTCAGAGCCCAGCAGGTGCGGCAGGTACCCAAGCGCAGCACGGCGCGTCCAGGGGCTACACAGCTCCAGGACTTGCTTAGCGGAGCCACGATTCTCAAACAGATGGCCGGGAGCTGTCCTTAACCACTTCGGTACGAGTGTGGACTGTAGCCGACAGCCACAGGTGAACACGCACAGCCCAGCGGCGACGGTAGCCGGCAGCCGTGATGTGAAGGCACACGGCCGAGTGTCGACTTTATAATTTTGAATTGACTTTTCTGATTTTTCACGCATCAAAATAAAATTGTGAACATTTAAAAACAACATCATGAAAACATATATGTCTATGTTACCTGTTCTGATTTACGTTACAAGTAAAGCTGCCTGTAAAGTAAAATGAGCTTTTAGTGCTTTCAAGCTTTCCTCATTACGCAAGAGTAAAACGGACTCGTCGTCAGTGCACAGCACAAGCTACCGTGGGGACTGTGAATGTCAGCTGTGGGCGAGGCTTCGCCGTACCGAAATGTTAAAGCATCCATGGGGCGTCACCTTGCAGAGAAGGGCAGAAGGTGCTCTGGGCACAGGGGCTTTCGGGAGCAAGTGAGGAGAGGGACCGTCACAGAGTCATCTCCTTGAATCCCCGAACAATACGGAAAAGTGATTTTTAAAAAAAAAAAATGAATAATTAAACCTAATGTCAGACTGGATACGTCATAATTTGCAAAGATTGCACAGCCAGGGTTTAAACCCACATCATCTCTTACCTAAGTTCTGTCACCTACGTGCTGTGTGACACCAGTCTCACCCCTCCCCATGCCTCAGTTTCCCCATCTGCAAAAATAGATTCATTATTTGTACTTTCCTCCTGTGGTTTCCCTGAGGTTGAGCAAATCATTGCACAGAAAAGTCTCTGAACACTTCCCGGCACATCGCGAGAATCATACGTGGTGTCAAATGATCACAGTGTGGACTGTACACCGTGTCTACCGCACCAAGTCCACCAGGGGAAGAGCTCGGAGCTGTGCAGTAGCTCACCGTGTCCAGAGAACACGGGCCATCGTGAGGTGGGGAAGCCAGGGAGGGAGGGCGAATCGTGCAATTTATAGCAGAGCCGCCACCTGCCTTTGAGTAGCTCGACCTGCATGGCAGGAGGTTAGAAACAGGTCTTGGGTCTCCAAATTCCCAGGCAAGGAGGAGAACTCTGTATTCCCATGCTAAATTCTCATGCCACGAGAAGTGTGGGTGCCAGGCAGAAAGCACCTGCGTGTGCCGTTCCCTCTCTGAGCCTTGGCAAAAAACACACACACACACGCAGCAATAAACTGCTGGCCGTTCGCCGGAAAGGCTTTGTGTTTAAATTATAGCTCTTCCGTGTTTGTTGCATCTGCCTCCCTGGGAAGATGAAAGGCTGTGTTCTCAAGCCTCACTTAACAAGGCAAAACAATCTGCAGCTCATCCAGATATTTGTGTTTCTGTTTTGTGTTGGACACTGTGAGCCTCACAATCCTGCCCTTTTTTTTTTTTCCGTCGTTCATTTGCATTTTCTTTATTCGCCCTTCACGCTGAGCACAGCGAGTCAGAGGCTGGCCTGGCAGCCCCTGGGGAGGCCCAGACAGTCCCAGGAGGGCGGCAGGCAGGTGGCAGAGCTCCCGCCTCCCTCTGGTGGCCTGGCGTGCCGGCGCACGTTTGCAAGAGGAGACCTTCAGGGCCAGAGATGGCGAGAAAAACCACTCAAGTTGAATTATTTATGAAACAACACTCGACGCAAGAAGAAATCAATGTATCACATAGTTCTGCCTGCTCTGCGGCTTTTGCTTCTAAAACGACGTAAAATAAAATGATTTGGCGAGCCGTCATCTTCCTTTTAAAGGAGTCTGCCACGAAGAGTGAGGGCCACGGTTTGCATGGTTCGAAGGCTTTTTGCAAGCGACGTGGGTCGCGTCCGTCAGGACCCAAGCACGGATTCCGCACACGCTGCTTTTCGCGCGTGTTGAACCAGCGTGCTGCTTACCGGGCCCCGGGCAGGAGTTTGCCGGGACCAGGCGCTCTTCGGAGCTTTCCCATGAGTGACTTCGGCAGGAGCTCAGGTGAGCGGACAGGGCCGTGGCTGCCATGCAGCCGGCAGGCCGGGTCGTGCCCACGCCACGGAGCTGCTCTCGTGGGCGGTGGGGCCTGAACTCAAGCCCACACCGCCCTCTGAGGGGCTCTGCTTCACCACCTGGGGACACGGCCCCACGGCCGGACAAAGGTGTCCACCACGGCCGGTGGAAGGGTCTGGTTGGGTTTCAGTTCATCAGAAATAATTTGTAAGGCTACGAAAGAGAAGGAGGGGAATCACAGATTACAGGAGACCTAAAGATACGCCAAAACTTTAAAAGGAAAAAACAAAAGTGTGGAGGAGGCAAGCCTGAACAATCGTGTCTCAAGCTGCAGTCCAGATGATAACATTAATTTTTTAAAACCCACGGAAAGTGACCATTTGTAAATCAGGATCCTGACTGCGTGCAGGGGAAGGAGGCAGCTGTGCTGGGATACCAGGGACACGGCCGTGACAGGCTTCTCCGGCACAGTGGCCACGTTCTCTTCGTGGCACGAGGCCGCTTGCCCTGGGGGCCATTCCTGAGTCCACACGTCCATCCGTGTGTTTTGCTGCACTTTTATTTTACGGCAAAGTGATTTTTAGAAAATAGGGCAGGGTCTTGCTGACCTGTGCAAACTTCTCAGATTCACTGTACATCCCCCCAACGCCATGCAGCCTGTCGGAACCTGGGCAACACCTGTCCGGCGTTTCTTTTCTCACCTGCACCCTGACGACATCTCCTGGGTGGCCCCACACCCAGGCGGGCATTGGCTCTCCTTTTCTCCCGAAATCAGGACCACAGCACCGCTGGGTCTTGCACAGAATGTTTTCCGTTGCGTTGTGAAAATCAGCACTTCAGGGTTTTTTCTTTTCCCCTCTTTTGCCTGGACACTTCCAGATTCTCCTAGGGAAAGGTGAACTCTGGCTATAACCACGGGATGTTTATTTCCTGGGGCCAGTGGAGAGCACACACCGTTCCCCCGTGTCCCTGGGTCCTTGTGGCCGTGGTTTGCGTGCGCTGGCCTGCTCCTCTGGCCCCAGCTTCAGCCCTGCCCGGTTGTCCCTCGTACCTGGACTCCCCCAATGCCAATCCCCAGGGTGCATATTCTGATGGGGTCCCTTATCCCGGGAGCCGACTTGTCTGGACACCAGGCCGGGGATCTGATCGTGAGAGGGCCTGGGGACTGGAGCCACAGTTGTGTCAGTGACTCGAGACTCAAAGCTCAGGCCGGGCACGGTTGGCTCTCTCCCGTAATCCCAGCACTCTGGGAGGCTGAGGCGGGCGGATCGTTTGAGCTCAGAAGTTCGAGACCAGCCTGAGCAAGAGTGAGACCCCCGTCTCCACTAAAAGTAGAAAGAAATCAGCTGGACAACTAAAAACATATAGCAAAACGTAGCCGGGCGTGGTGGCGCATGCCTGTAGTCCCAGCTACTCGGGAGGCTGAGGCGGGAGGATCAAGTGAGCCCAGGAGTTTGAGGTTTGCTGTGAGCTAGGCTGATGCCACGGCACTCACTCTAGCCCAGGCGACAGAGTGAGAGACTGTCTCAAAAAAAAAAAAAAAGACTCAATGCTCAGGCTGGGGAGTTACAAGGACTCGTGCAGTTGGTGGATCCATGGAGCAAAAGTCCAGACCGATGAAGCTGAGGTGCCAGACTTGCCCTGGGTGCTGTGAAGGGTGGTCTCTCTAGGATCAGGGAGATTGGAACATTACGGTGGACCCATCACAGAAGACCCGTTCACCCCCGGGGAAAGTCCAGAGGAGGCACCTTTCATCACGTCCCTGGGAGATAAACTTGCGCGGGGACCCCGAAGTCCCCGAGGGGCTGCGCAGCTGCTGTTCTCTGTGGGTCAGAGATTACGGTGGGCACGGCTGCCGCCAGACAGGGACCCTTGCGTGCGACAGAGGCAGCGACTGGCACTCGACTGCCCGCCACGGGGGTGTGGTGACCGCAACAACTGGAGCAGTCTGAGTGTGGCCGCTCTATGGCGTCGTGGTTGACTGTGGGGTTCCTAGAAGAGAAATAGAGGCACCAAAGTCTTAACTAGCTCCTTTCCAGCGGGAGTGCTCTGGGACAAGCAAACAGGAGTCTCACTGGGATCCCACAAACAGAGCCTCAGCCTCTCAGTCAGTCCCAGACGCGAGCTCGTTTACAATCCCAGACCCTTCCAGTGACTGGGAAGGAGGCTGGGCCAGGTGAGGAGAGACCCCAGTACGCTGCCAGAAATGTACATTGTCACTCTTTCTCCCAGACCTCCCCAGGGCTGGCCGTGCATTGAGGAAAAGGAAATGACCAGGCATCTCGGAGATTACCGGTCGCTGGCTCTGATCTGGCGCTAATTCCAGGAGACACGAAATGCCACCATTGTGCCATGGTCAGAGCAGGGGCTAGTGGGGGTCCGTGGGGTTTAGCTCAGGCCCGTCTCCCACTAGGTCCCGGGGGGTGTCTGGGAGCCCACGGTGGGTCACGTCCCTGGGTCCAGGATGCGTAACTGCAATAGGCAGCATCCCCACTGGGGGTCCAGACCTTGGGACTAAGAATAGGAAAGACCTTCATCCTATTATGATGGGAAAGACCAAGCAGAAACCACTAGAACTTTCTCCACCTCAAAGGAAATGCAGTAGAACAAAAGCAGCATTGAATTCCTGCAGGGACTGACAAGATTAGTTCCACCAAGGACTTAAATTAGAGAAGGGTGGTGTTCCCACCCCCACCCGGTTCAACTCTCCATGATGAACACCTGCGGCCTCTGCAGGTCTTGGGCAGCCCCACCCTTCACTCGGACCCCAGCACCTGCGGGGGGAGGGGTCTGGTGAGCGAGCGTCACCTGCTCCCCACGCTGCTGTGCCTGGAATGTGCTCGCTGCTTCCCGCCTGTGGGACCTGCCCCCCGAGACTGCTCACATGAGGACCGGGCGCTCACTTTCCCACTGCCCTTCCCACATTCCCGGGACTCACGGCCACCAAAACCAACCACACGAACCCATTCCTCTGAGCGGGGTCTTTTCCCAGGAGAATTCAAGGTAAGAAGGGGTTTATAGGGTGCATTTGAAAAACAGATTGCTCGGGACTGTGGTTGCCAGTTGGGTGGGGTGTTGGGCCCGGACGCGGGCGGGGAGGGGGCCGCAGGGTTAACTCACAAAGTGGCTGAGAAAACCCCAGCTCCACGCGGCCCCGTCCGCTCCACGGTTCTGCCTGCGCCCGGCTGACAGCCCTGTCCCACCTGACCCACCCCCGCTGCTCTGCCCTCTCTTCTCTCCATCCCTAGTCTCTGCTCTAACCCCTGTGACTCCCCCTTCCACCTCCCCCAGGGCCACCGCCAGGACACATTCTCCACCTGCATTAGCGGTTTCAGGAGAACCGGCTCACATGTACGAACCTGCCAGCGTTGCAGAAGGGGTTATTATCCTCACTTTACAGGGAGGAAAATGAGGCGTGAGGAGACAGGCAGCCAGTTAGTGGGAGTGCCCAGGGTCTCACCTGCTTTTTAAATGAAAAATGCACGTGCAGCTCTCTCTAATGTGACAGAAAGATCCCGCTCGGTAGGTGTGAAACCCCACTAATCAATAACAATTTTTTTTTTCAATTGAATTAACTGGTAATTGATAATAGAATATAAACAAAGCTTATGAATTTGGTTAAAACCTTTATTCATGGTCAGTTAGGTGAAAAGAAGAGGGTTTTTTTTTTTTTTCTAGAAATGTCTAAATGGTTAAGCCAATTTATCATTAATTCTTTTAAGTCAATGCTAAAGTCTTATTAGTTCAATTTTTTGCACTACCAAGGGCCATGCTAGACATATAAAAGTTTATAAGAGAGCCTTTGTGCACCTTGTCATCTGGGAACATTTGGAGTCTCACAGAGTCTAAAATTCACTGTTTAGACCTCTAAGACTGTACAGTGCTAACATGCTAAACTTCTCCTTCCTCAAACTTTCACTAAACAAGGCGATTATTTTTCAGTGACTACTAACCCAAGTTTGATCTATGATGTTGAAATTTCCTGGAAAGTGTTCAAGATAAATATGTATAATATTAGCAGAGATGATTATCTGCTAAATTAGGAAGTTGTCTTGCACAAGTCGATTTATGTAAGCATGCTACTTGCTTTCGGGAACTGAAAGTGTGAAGTTGACATCTTAAAATATACATATATTTGCCAAACCAGGACAAGAAAGCTAAGATTGAAAGAAATAATGTCTAATCTCTTTTCTACGGCGGTAAAATATATATGACATAAAATTCACCATCATAACCATTTTAAGTGCATCTTTCTGTGGCATTCAGGATAGTCACACTGCTGAGCAACCATCACCACCACCCATCTCCAGAGATTTCTCATCTTGCAAAACTGAAACTCTGTCCCCGTGAACCACCAACTCCCCATTTCTCATCCTCCAGCTTTCCTAACCACCACCCTACTCTGTCTTCGTGATTTTTAACTACTCTAGGTACCTCGTCTAAGTGGAATCACACAACGTGTGTCCTTTTTCCTCTGGCATATTTCACGCTGATGAAACAATGTCCCCAAGGTTCATCATCCCTGCTCATGAACCTCTTATACACGTTTATGTGGCTAGCAATGGCCCTTGGTCGTGTAGCACCGACATTTGGTTGAATAAACGATTGAATGTCCTTTGGAAGTCACTCGCAGGTGGATTAATCTCGAAGACACGTCGTATTCACTCTTGCAAGGATTTTCTGAAGCCGTGTGACCCTTGGTTCCGTGCCGCACAATGGCATTACAAGGCACTTGGACTCCAAGCCAGTTTGACTCCAAGTCCATTTCCTTCATTTTTAAGACTGAATAATATTCCATGATGTGTGCGGACCACGCTGTGTTCATTCATTCGTGCGTAGTGGGTGGTGGGCTTGGTTCCACCTCTTGGCTGCTGTGATGTGCCTGCAATGGGCATGCACACACACATGTCTGTTCCAGTCTCTGCTCTCGATTCTTCTGGGCGTACGAGGGCTGTCCGGAAAGTACCCAGCCACCGTCAACGCAATGTTTCATATCGCACGGGTGGATACTCTCCAGACAGCCCCCACATGCTCAGAAGTGGCACTGCTGCATCACATGGTCATTCTATTTCTAAATGTTTCTGAGGACCTGCCGTGCCGTTTCCCGTAGTGGCGGCACCATTTACACTCCCACAACCCGAGCGCCGGGTCCCAGCGCTTGCCGTTTTCCAGGTTTCCGTCTGTCCGTTTGTTGTAGCAGTAACCCCTGCCCCCCGTGTGTGTGTGTGTGTGTAACTGCATCTCACCGTGGCTTGGATTTGACTCCCCTGAGGATTAGGTGGCGAGTGTCTCCTCACGGGCTCACTGGCCATTTGCAAAAGTGTCCACTCGGGTCCTTTGCTCGTCTTTCAATCAAGTTATTTGTTTTTTGTTGTTGAGTTAATGCCGTTAATCTCTCAACATACATCAAGAATCTATTATAACATTCTAAGGACTCAAAAGATGTTTATTTTTAAAAATGTCTCAAAAAATCTTAGCAAAGAGTATGAATTATGAAAACTTACCTTTATACACTGATAATTATGTAACTTCAGGCAAGTTCAAATGAAGTAGACTCAGATTTAGGGGGTTT
>VSMD01099996.1:0-15577 GCA_008750895.1 Mirza zaza | reverse complement strand
ATTATTTGATGGGTCAAGCTTTAAGATATTTTAACATTGAATTTGAAATTTCTAGAATATTCACCACCCCATATGGCATTATAGCATCCTCTTGAAAAAAAAAAACCTTTGTGTCATTTTTTTTTTTTTTTGCCAGATATGCATACATTTTTTTGTCCTAATTGGTTAGGACAATAAGCTACTGATAACAATTTAAACATACTACTTGTACATTTCAGCTTTATGCAAAGCTGTGATCCTCCATTAAACTAGCACTGCTCAGACGAATTAATGTAGAGATTCTTTCTATTTAGTCATGTCATCTCTCTATTTAAAAGGGAGGAAAAAAAACAATGATGTTTTCTACCACACAAATATAAAAATCTCAACTAAAGACTTGTGATTGCTCATTTGAAATGTGGGTGGGAAGGGGGATTATTGGCTAGTTCACAAAACATTATGTGCACTAATATGGTTATTTCATTGCAATAGTTTTTATATTGAATTAGACTCTTTTGCCAGGGTCTAGAAGAGGAAGTCTCACATTGTGGGAATGAAAGAAATGGTTACAGCATGAGTGAATAGGTGAAAAAAAAAAAAAAAAGGAACAAAAAGATTACTGTCTGTTGGTAACAAATTAAAATTGAACATACTTGCATAAATGAAAGAGTCTAATTATGATGCTTAATTAATATTTGCACACATTGAAACTTCAAATCAGGATGTTAACTAATATCTCCATATAAGTGACAGAGGACCTTTCCATTGTCTAAATGTGACTACCTATCAAATAAATAAGGGCAAAAATCCCACCAGTTCTTATATAGTCATTCGGTATAAATCATACAAATAAACCATCATTAAAGAATTCTTAGATTTATTCCTTTTTTTTTTTTTTTTTTAGTATATATCAAGGGAAAACTTTTGAGATAGAAGCTTTTAGAGGGAAAAACTATAAACAAATATTGAACCTCAGTTAATGATATGTATGCTGAAATGTTTAGGGAGATGTGTGTTGAGTTTAAAATTTACTCTGAAATGCATAAAAAATATGAATCAATGATGGATAGAGGTATAAAAAGATGAACAGATGTGTGATAAAGCCAGTTTAGTATATTATTAAGGATGGTCATATGGGTATTCACTATAAAATGTTTTCAACTTTGCTACATGTTTGAAATTTTTCATAGTATGTTTGAAAAAATTTCTCAGGAATTGATTAATATTTTTTCTTAGGATTTTTAATTTTATGAAAGGCAATAATAATTTAAGGGGGAAATTACTCTCAGGATTATATTTTTTTAACTGGATACCATCCTAAAATGTCTTCCTGTTTTTTTATTTTTCTTAATTTTCTGTAATTTTTTATAAATATGTATCCTTCAATCTGAAAGACTAACATTTTTTTCTAGAAAAAATAGTATCTTTACTAAGGATATTTTACTTGATATTAACTAGTCTATTTTGTATATTTATAAACCTTTCTTCCTCTTCCTCTATACTATAATGTTATTTTTCTTTCTTCCTGGCATTAATTCATCAAATACTCTCTGAGTATAAAGCAGAATCAAATCCATCACTTCTTAGACTGTTACTTTGGCCAATTACCAAACAAGCTAATTTTTTTTTTTTTTTTTTTTGAGACAGAGTCTCACTCTCTTGCCCAGGCTAGGATGCTGTGGCATCAGCCTAGCTCACAGCAACCTCAAACTCCTGGGCTCAAGCCATCCTATACTGTCTCAGCCTCCCAAGTAGCTGGCACTACAGGCATGAGCCACCATGCCCGGCTAATCTCTTATATATATATATATATATTTTTTTTTTAGTTGTCCAGCTAATTTCTTTCTATTTTTTTAGTAGAGACGGGGTCTTGCTCTTGCTCAGGCTGATCTCAAACTCCTGAGCTCAAACAATCCACCCGCCTTGGCCTTCCAGAGTGCTAGGATTATAGGCGTGAGCTTTATATGATTTTGGTCATGAAGCCCAACTTTTCTTTCTTTATGGCAAAAGTTGATTAACTATGTGGCTGTTGGATCACCTCTCCATGATTGCCACCTTCTCCCCCTTTAAGCAAAACACTTTAATGCTCATTTGATACTTGCAATACAATATCTTATATTTAATGTCACCATAATATTAATAAGCATGTATAGATTATAAATAATATTTATCTAGTTGCAATAAAAATTACAAAGTGCTACTATGGTATTTGGTTTGTTGTTTACGTTGTTATTGGTGTTATTATTGCTATGATTGTCATCTTCCTACAGACAGGGCAATCTTTGTTCCTCTTTTATATTCTCCATTACTCCCACCTAGCACTGTGTCTTGAATAAAATAGGTGTTTAGTACATATGCAGTAAAACTTGATTTTTTAAAAAAGATTTAATGGCCAGGTAAGATTTGGCTTGATTGAGCTTTAAAAATACCATTGTTTCCCTGATTGATTTCTATTACTAAATCTTACTTTGCGAATAAGCCATTTTTACTCAATTTCTTAAAAATTTACTTGGGTTTAAGATTTTTGTGTAAGAACAAAAGTTATTTATGATTTTATTGTATTTAAGTATTATATGTAATACTATAATGTACACAAGTATTATAAATAGTGCTATAATGTACTGCAGCCTTCCATAAAGCATGATAATGCTAGTTCTATAATCACATAATACTGTTTCTGACAACATAATATTATGAAATTGATATAATTCATTTATTTTGCTTTCCAAAGTTCACCAAGTTCTTTGAAAAGTTATTTGGACCCTTTGCCATATGTTCTAATAGGTCTCATGGAAAAGACATCTAAATAGTCTAGATATACTGAGAATAGGTTGTAGGTTGTGCAGCAACAAAATGACATTTCCATTTAGCTTTTTCCCTTGGGAATCAAACGTAAAATCTTAGAAGTCAATCCAGTATAGTGGCCAGAGCCATGAGGGTGGTCAAAACTTCTGGACTGTGTTTCTGCTTCCCCCGGCCCCAAATTTTCCATGTATTGCTTCCTGGTAAGTTGCTTCTGTGTTCCTCAATTTCTCCTCATCCTTCCTCATTGCACGTACCCAAAAAAAGCCCTTTTTCTTGGATTGTTTAAAATAAGAAAAGTGATCCATCTGGCCACAATAAAGAGTGAGGCTTGAAGAAAATGTAAGATACTACTATTATTGAGGTTGGATATTGGTAAGAAACTGACTTGTGTTGTCTGCCAACAGGGGAGGCTTTGCACTTGGCTCGGGATTTTGGCTATACTTGTGAAACAGAGTTTCCAGCCAAAGCAGTAGGAGAACATCTTGCCAGACAACATATGGAACAGAAAGAACAGACAGCAAGGAAAAAGATGATCCTAGCAACCAAGTAAGCAGAATGGGGAAGTCTCTGTGTGCTTTCATCTTCAGTTTTTAAAATTTTCTTTGAAGGAGGGAAACAGTCTAGAAAGTACCAGCTCTCTAAAACAAGAGGGTTGTAACACTCCAGCAGCTATATATATTAAACAAGCACTCTCCACTTTTCTGTATCCATGACAAGGGCTTACAAACTTTCCTACATTTGTGATGGGGCTACCATTGAAACTATGGAATTTCTTAGAAAACTTCTCTAGCATATGCAGAAATTTCTAGGGTAAAAGTAGGTTTAGGAAATGTAGATTCTAGGCAAATATGCCTTTGGTTCCTATGTAATTTGATCTAAGGCATTTATTATGCCTTAACAGATGAGAATAAATATCTCAAAACACTATGAATGTTTGGGGAATGTGACAAAAGATGAAGGCACAATTGCATAACAGGTAACAGGGAGACCTTTGGGACCACGAATCTCCATCACTACCCCATCTTCTCTTGTGTATAATTAAGCAAATAATCCCTGTACTTCTTCATCACTACCCCCTTAGTGATATTGTTTTTTAAAAAGGTATAATGTATTTGAAAGCTTCCGAAAATTGTAAAAATCCCAATTAAAATGCAAACCAAAATAATGAAGAAAATATTATCGGCAAATGTATCAACACAATAGGAAAGGAAGAAACTTGCACAAGATCACTTCTAAATATGCTCAAGCTTGAAAGTTCTTTGATAAATTATGGGACTACTACCATGTACTGTGTGAAAATCTGGCAGAACCATAAGCACCACTCCAAGTCACATTCAAAAGTTTTAGAGAAAAATCGTTCAGGTGGTATGCGTAGAAGTAAGTTATTGCTGCATGCAGGCTATTAATAATCTCAAATAATTTTCTAACTCTAGATTTTAGAATGATAGTTCTAGGTACTTAAATTATCCTTTATAAATTAGTTTATTATCTGGGAAAAACTTTTTAAGAGAAAATTTAAGGTAGATAGTATTAGAAACATTGCTTCTTAGAAACTGATGAAAAAAATAATTATCTAATGACCTTACAACATGCTGGCTAAAATTTAATTGGGCTCAAAATGCATAAAATCAAAACTAAATAGTCACCATTCTACCAGCTTCTAATGTAAGATAGGTCTTTTACAAATTTAAGGGTTATGTGGGGCACCTACCATCTCACGGGCTGCCCAAGACACTTGAGTCCCTTAATTGGGGATTGTGCACTGCTTATGGCTGTCCCTGTTTGGATTTAGGATTATATTTATGCATTACGCTTCTAAAAGTACTAGATGATTATCTTGTCCTAAAGAGAAGAAAAACAAAGTTGATGGCAAAAGGAGAAGAGAAAAGGCAAAACAAGATAACTGGGAAAGGAATAACAGAAAGCGAGAATGAAGACCAAGAGATAGGAAAGCAGGTATAATAACACTTAGACTTAAAATTTGATGATAGACTGTGTACTGTGGAAGCTCCTGACTTGCTATTGGAAAGACTTAATCTGGACCTATTGCATATTTTATCTTCTGGGGGTTTTTCCTTATGCTTTATTTATATTCTTGTCCTCTTCCAAATAGTTTCTTGACCCAAAGGGTCTTTCTAAGTCATGTTTCAGTTTCTTCAGAAGGAACTGGAAGACTATACGGTAGTTAGTTTGAATCCTTTATATAATTGGAGGAGAAAGATAAAGATTTATTACAGGTCAAGAGAATCATACAATACTCATGTTAGGTGGTATCTTTCTGGTGTTCCCAAAGCATGTCTTTCTAGCTGTCAAGATCATGCAGATTTCCCAATATGCAAAGCCATGTGATAACATTTAAAAGATATATTTGTTATCCCCAAATACACATTATCCAAGGGAAAGCAACTTCATATTTTCTACTTCATTGGTTTCATTATGTCTATTCTAAGACTTTCACCCCTAATCCAAAGAAGCTGTTCTTATTCTCCTCCCCCCACCAGATATGGTTCTGTTACCTGTTCACAACTACCACCGCCAACATTATAAACACAAGTTCCCGTTTTCCTGGAGGTTCCCATCACTCTGTTGAAGTGCTTTGGAATCTCTGAGTACATTCAAATTGATACTGAGATTTTGTTTTCATGAAAGTAAATGCTAGAAGAATTTGAGGGAATTAAAAGAAATACTTTCATATTTGTCAAAGTTATGCTGAGATATCTATTTTTGAGTAGTATATTTAGCTAGATAGTTGTATTTTGAACTTTGATTTCATAAAACATTGTGAGAGCATGTAATTTTATTTAATATGTCTGCCCATAGCTGGACATTTGCAGACTATTAAATGTCAAGCAAGAATTGAGTTCAATAGTCCCAATTAACTTACTTTTGAGAAGAATAAATAGGCCATAAACATCTGGAAATTAGCATGTAGTTTTTTGAGTATTTATGCTTAAAGGTAATTTCTTTTTTATTTCAAGGTATCATGGGGGTGCAAATGTTTTCGGTTACATGGATCACTTTTGTAATGCTCAAGTCAAAGTTAAAAGTGTGCCTGTCACCCAGATAGTATTCATTGTACCCATTAGGTTGGTTGTTACCCATACAGTTTTTATATATTTTTTTCTTTTTTCGTTATTTACATGCATCCCATCTTCTTATTAGACAATGTGAAACAAAAATTTAATAATCAGAGACTCTACAGTCATAGCAAACATATACATTGTAACCAGTAATCATTGTAACTAGATAAATTAAGGGATATGTAGAAATACAATGCTATTTGTGCAACATACCAACAGATCCAACATGTGTTCTGAACAGTTTCTAATTAATGACCAATAGTAAAGCCCTGGATATTTTCATCAAATAAAATGCTAAAAGTTGACATTAGTAGCTTATATGGATATTTATTGCATTCTAGTTAGCTCACCTTTGTTCATAAGACTTTGAGTACTTTATCAAAAATATATGCAAGCTGGGCACAGTGGCTCACACCTGTAAATCCTAGCACTCTGGGAGGTTTGCTTGAGCTCAGGAATTCTAGATCAGCCTGAGCAAGGCCCTTCTCTACTAAAAATAGAAAATTAGTCGGGTGTTGTGGCACACGTCTATAGTCCCAGCTACTTGGGAGGCTGAGGCAGGAGGATAGCTTAAGCCTAAGAGTTTGAGGTTGCTGTGAGCCATGATGATGCCACTATACTCCACCCGGAGCAACAGAGCAAGACTCTGTCTCAAAAAAATAAAATAAAATAAAATAAAAAAAGTTTTCAAAATCTAAAATTCATTGGATGAAAGATCCAATTGCTGATTCACATTGCCAGATTGACCTGCATATTTCTTTCTTATCTTCATGAATAACAGATTCAGTTGTATTTAAGTATATTGCCGAGTACACAGTTGTATGAAGGGCCCATTGATTAAGTGCCATTAGCTTCCTAATTCCTGTTTATTAGTTGCTGGTTAACCAGATATTTTGTTGTAATTTGGACAATTATTTAGATAGAAGGCTAGAAACAGATATAATTTTTGAATTCTAAAATGTACCAGACAAAACATTTATTTATTTGGTTAGTAGAAAACACATTTAAACCTCTTCATTGAATTTAGAACTAAAAATACTTAACATTTGATCTGCATTAAGGTAAAGCAGAATAGTTGACAATTTTTAATGTTACCATAATATTAATCATCAAAAGGTGAAACATAGAATTTTAAATCCAGACATCAGCTAAAAACTTACGTCCT
The DNA here is from genome assembly GCA_008750895.1 of Mirza zaza. Lineage (NCBI taxonomy): Eukaryota > Metazoa > Chordata > Mammalia > Primates > Cheirogaleidae > Mirza > Mirza zaza. Next base: position 8,548 of record VSMD01099996.1, on the reverse strand, counting down.
TAAGGACAATGACGTGAATGATAAAGTTAGAAATGTATGATTCATCGAAGATCATCTTGTGTTACATAACTCAAATTATGACATGTCGTTTTGAGATGTAAAAGTATTTTTTTAGCTTCATAAATAAAAATTTAAATAAGAATGAGACTAGTCATAAAAATAATAATTCTGTAGCTGTCATATGAGATGATGATAATTGCCTAAGGAGACTGTACAAGATTGTCATCTGTTTCCAACTCGAGAAGCTTAAAAGTGAGTGAGTTAAGCAGCAGAATTAAATATAAAAGGGGGATAATTCTAATACTACTTCTGATAAAGATTTGTGTGTGGTGTAGATGGATTATTTAGCCTGAGTTGAATTTTTTCTACCCTTTGCCTTTTTCTGATTTTTTTCATCAATTTTATTATAATTTGATATACTGTTTATATAGGAACAAAGTTGATTTGTCAACTTATAAATTATCCAAATTTCCAAATAATTCCCATAACATACCACAAGAACTAAAGCAATGTTTCAGTCTTTATTTTAATTTTTTAAAATTTATTTCAATGTGATATAAAATTAAAAGACTGGTTTAAAAACAGCTCCAACTTTTCTTTGTAAGAATGGATCACAGTGATGGCCTACAACACAGTAATTTGTATTGCTAGTTTGAAAAACTAGAGCATGAGGCCATATTTAAAATTTTTAGTTAGAAATTTCCTAAAAACAAGGATAACAATATATCTAATTCTATTAAATAACACAGAGCATAACAGATTATGATGCATCAAAATGGCATCACTTAGTGTTTAAAGTGATTAAGATATAGGCAATACACCTCAGAGTGAACCAACTAAGTCCTCCTTAGAACAGAAAAAGTAGGAAGTTCAATGCAAATATCCTCAGGAAAAGTGGACACACACAAAAGACAACAACAACAACAAAAAAGTGGACACACAGTTGTTAACAGGATGCATTTAAATGCTATATCTCAGAGATTTGACCAAATCATTAGAAAGAGGATACAGAAGATCCTGTTTTATTTAAGCAGATAAGGACTTTGTTTTTACTATCCCTGACTCTTTACTTTCACGTATGTTCTGTGAAAATGAATGAGAGAAATTCTGTGAAATGACACAATAGTTGACACTGGCAATAAAAATAAACTAGAGCCTCATTGTCCATAAAAAAATCATAAATGATCTTTGGCAGAATTTGCTAAATTTTAGACATCTGATAATAAATGTCTCCACTGATTTTAAGTCAGTGATAAATTATTTGTATTTCAACATATTTTGTCACTTTGTAGTAGTCATTTGTTAATGACACAAATGCTTTAGAGCAGAATAATGGCCGGGCCCATATTCACTTGGGACACTTTGGCTGTTTTGTACCTACTTGTCTTTGGCTACGTCGATAATCACAATCCAGGCTACATTATTACATTTTGTGATTGCTCATTACAAAAACAGACAAAAACCTTAATTACTATCATATAATTCCTTGAATATGGAGTGGCCTCACTTTAGATGCTGCATGCTTTTAAGCAGTTTCTTGGCAATGTTCACTTTTTAGCTACGACATTAATTTAGTAGTTTGTTGTTAAAAAACACACACCTATTTTCCTTATGTATAGTATCTTGCTTCTTTAGAATTATATCATTTGGACTATGTAACACAAGGAACATATTGTTATCCAATGTACGTGGTAATGCTGTAATTAAACTGAAACCAATGATCAGAAATCATTACCACGTAAAGCAAAAAAGGTAGCAGAAATATGATATGACCTCGAGGGCACTTTTTGCAAAAAATCAGCTTACTTGGAAGCCTGGTGTGGTGGCACACCTGAAGTCCCAGCTACTCAGGAGGCTGAGGTTGGACGACAGTTGAGCCCACAATTTCGAGGCTGCAGTGAGCTATGATCACACCACAAAAAAAAAAAAAAAAAAAAAAATTTAAAAAGAGAGAGAGAAGAAAAGAAAAGAAATCACCTTACATGGAACATAATATTATCATTTTTGTAAGGCTAGTGGACTAAATTATGGGTTGGGTAAGTGATTAACTACTTCAAATATTAAAATACAAAATTAGCCCACAAGAGTCTGAAGTATGATGCAATATGAGGCAAAGGGGTTTTCTAAAGTCTATTTGAATCATGGTTCTGAATAAGTATAACTTTAATTAAACTCGTCTGCAAGTGACCTATGATCAGGCCAGTACACTCTTGCCTGGGTGACAGAGCGAGACCCAATCTCTACAAAACAAATGAACAAAGAAACTTGTTTATAGATATGATGTCCAAAAAAGCAATTACTAATTGTGATTTTTTTTCTATGGATTTTCTGTTATCCTGAGGTTAAACTATGAATGTTCACCTTAAAAATGAACATTGGTTTTGTCAATGTCCACGGATTGTCATTTGCTTGAAATCTGAACTGTTTTATGAGTGTCCCATAGTCCTTGGGAGCAAAGTCACCATGGTGACCTCAACTGTATGCTGTAGATGGAACTTTGGAGGTTGCTTTATGAAATTTTATCTAGTCCTCTTTTAAAAAAGAGAACACACCTTTGGCAAAATATTAGAGCTATACAATTAAAGCCCCATTTCAAGAGTTCGATTTCAATTTTGAATCTTTTATTTTAGACAAATTTGTAAAGAATTCCAAGACCTCTTGAGCCAAGATAGATCACCACTGGGATCCTCCAGACCCACTCCAATTCTAGACCTTGACATCCAGAGACACTTAACACATTTCAGGTAAGACTGATTTTCCAATTTGCTCAGACTCTTTTTTAAATTGTCAAGCCATCTTTACTAATCCAAACCTTTTTGTATTCCTATCACAGTTCCATTTAGAGATATGACTTGTATATTTATATGGTGACTGTTCTATTCTGTGGACGCTGCTGTATAAACACAAAAACCATTATACTGGGTTACTTATAAACAACAGAAATTTATTGCTCATATTTCTAGAGGCTGGGAAGTCCAAGGTCAAGGTTCCAGCAGATTCAGTGTCTGCTAAGGGCTCACTTTCTGCTTCAGAGATGGTACCTTTTCAATTTGTCCCCAGGTGATGAAACAGGATTCCTTGGACTCTTTTATAAGGGCACTAATCCCATTTATGAGGCATCTGCCCGCTTGACCAAAGCACCTCCTAAAGACCCCACCTCTTAATACTATTGCACTGGGGAATCAAGTTTCAATATATGAATTTGAGGTGGACACAAACATTCAGACCACAGCAGTGACTGAAATTTTTAAAATTCCAAGCTCATAAAATCAAATTGAGAGAATAATAATAATGCATGAAACACTTCAGATCAGAAAACTTAATATCTTCATGCATTTAGCGAGAAATTGTGACATTGTGAAAGGAAACAGTGTTATTTCCAACAATACTTAGCACTTTTGGAAGGGGATTCTGAAATCTTTTAAACTGTTCTTTATCTTGGGTATGTAAAGTGTAGAATGGATAGATGACATGACAGACGTGAACAGGATATCATTGACTGATTTTTCAGGAGTATGTTAATACTTTCTACACAAATAGAAGCTGCAAATCGTTCTTAAGTTAGACTACACAAAAGCATGGAATGAATTATTGAAAGCATACTTTAAATTTCATTTTCTGAGATATTTTGGAAATGAACAGAATATTTTTTTCTGGTTAATTTATGCCCTAGATGCAATGTGAGAAAGAACATACTAATTACGTAGGTGCCTTATAGTTTTAAAACTGTAGAATTTAAATGTCTACATGATATTTCTCATCAGAATAAAATATTTTATCCTCTTTTAGTTATTATCATTTGGCTAAAAAAACAATGCTAAGTAAAGACTAATATACATTAAATTTAAAAAAATACTTTTAATATCTGTCAAAGATTATAAGGCTGTTGAGGAGGGTATACAATTTTATAAAATAATGTAATAAGGAGGGTATTTAAATAAGTTGGAATTTAGTGTGCAAGACTGGAGACTTTTAAACAGAATATTTTATTTTACAATATGTCACAAGTTTCCTTAAGATGTAATAGACACATACCTGGGGACTCAACTTAGGATTTATCTTTCAAGAATGCACCAAATATAGGATATATTTCATAGGACTTTTCTCCTATCACTCCATTGAGTTAGCAACAGGAAGTGCAATAAAATTGAGTGAAAATATTGTGCCTAGAAATTAAGAACAAAAGGTTTTAATGTCAATAGAACAATTTTCAAATCCAGGCTTTTACACATGTGAGCTGAGTTGTTTGGGGTAACTTACTCACTCTTTCCAAACTTTTATTTCTTTAGCTTTAAATACAATAATAATTCCTTTATTGTATAGTCTTAGTGAGTTAAAATGAGATAAAGAATATAAAATAAGTGTTCAATAAATGATGTATCATTTGCCTGCACCACTGATCCAAGTTTTAAAAGTATGGATGGCTCCACACTTATATCCTCAAGGTTCATCCATGTTGTAGCATGTGTATAAATTTACTTTTTTAAGGCTGCATAACCTTTTATTGTATGTATTTATATCACATTTTGTTTATCCATTCATCCATTGAAGGACACCTGAATTGCTTCCACTTCTTGACTATTGTGAATAGTGTTACTAGGAATGTGAGTGTATAAATATTTCTTCGAGATCCTTCTTTCAGTTCTTTTGGATATATACCCTTAAGTGGAATTGCTGAATCATACTGTATCTTTTATTTGAGGACCTGTTGTATCATCTTCCATAGCAGCTATACCATTTTACATTCCCACAAATAGTGCAAAAAGGTTCCCATTTCTCTATATCCTTGCCAACATTTATTTACCTTTTTAAAATAGTAGGCATTCTAATGGATATGAGTTGATATTTTATTGTGGTTTTATTTTGCATTTCTTTAATTATTAGTGATGTTTAATGTCTTTTCATATGCTTTCTGGACATTTCTATATCATATTTGGAGAAATGTCTATTCAAGTTTTTTGCCCTTTTAAAACTCAAGTTATTTGTTTTTTTGTTGTTAAGTTGAAGGAGTTCTTTGTATATTCTGGATATTAAGCTTTTATCAGATATATGATTTGTTAATATTTTCTCCTATTCTTATTTTTCATTCTGTTGATTTTTGTCTTTGATACACAGTTTTTGATTGATGTAGTCCAGTTTGTCTATTTTTACTTTTATCACCTGTGCTTTGATATCATATTCAGGAAATCCTTGCCAAATCCAATGTCTTAAAATTATCCTCTACTTGTCCCTCTTTTTGTCCTTCTGAGTTTTATAATTTTAGGAATTATATTTAGGTCTTTGATCCATTTTGAGTTAATTTTTGTATATGGTGTAAAGTAAGGGTCCAAATTCATTCTTTTGCATGTCTTAAATTATATCATTTCAAACAAAAGATACGTGATTGACATTTCCAATTAAAACCCAAATGAAGGCTCCTGACATATGTTGAATTTAAATGTGTGTAATATTTTTACTGTGCATTTATTAAAAGAGACATCAATGAATAGCTTAACAATAGGATAGAAGAAGTCAGCTTGTTGCCTGGCCTTGAAATAGACTCTACAAGTATACTCCTTAAGCTTGGCTTCACAACAGAATCACTCTTGGAACTTTTTAAAAATCTTAAGGACCGGAGCACAAATTTAAAGATTTGATTCAATAGTTCTAGGATGGTACTCATGCATCTATGTCAGTTTCAAAACCCTGAAGTTGATTAAGAACCATTCTAAGATATTCCTAAACTATTAGCTTTCCCCCACTCCTATGGAAGAAAAACACTTCTAATTCATTTTTAAAGTGGCACTGAGAATTATGTAAAGTTCTGCCTTATATACTAACATATTAAAAAGATTCTACATCTGTGATTCTGCTAATAATCTTCGTAAAGATGTGTTAGAATAGAGTGTGTCTCTTTCATAATTTACATGGACAGCAGTAAGCATAATTTTGATAGAACCATAAGCTTGAGAGAAAAATGAACTAGAACAGAAGCATATCTCATCTGACTTTGAAAGCAGGCAATTGGCAGAATCTGATTTTACACTTTTTTTTTGCTGAGCGCTGGCTGGGAAAGAAGTGAAGATGGAGTGTGATCAGATAGGCAGAAAGGATACTCTAATTAGCAACATCAACTTGTGTTACTATTTTATTTACTCAAAACCTCCTTCCCGATGCATACCACTTGAAATTACACCTTGTAGGGTGGCAGATTTGGTACCTTGAGAACTGTGGCTTACTTTCAGCAGATTGAATATGTCCAGATAAAGCACAGATTACTTCCAGTTTTCAGTGGCATATCACTGTGTTCTGGGAGGACGAGTACATGGCAGTGACCCTGTTCACGATCCACAGCCTGAAAAGCTTCTTGTTTCCATCAAAATGACAAAAGGCAAGCTTATTTATTATTTACAATTTACTGAGTACCATCAACAGTGTGTATTGTTGTAGAGAACACAGCAGACATCACAACACCAACCAGAAGGGGGAAGAAATTTGATTGAAATCTGCAGAAGACCTCGTAGACTCACAATTCCCAGGAATGGTGATGGCAATTAGACTGAGGTGGCATGTGGCTTCACGTACAGAACAGACTCAGCTCAGATAGAAACGCAGAGCCCATGGCAAGGCGGGGTGGCTCATGCCTGTAATCCTAGCACTCTGGGAGGCCGAGGCAGGCGGATTGCTTGAGGTCGGGAGTTCGAAACCAGCCTGAGCAAGAGCAAGACACCATCTCTACTCTAAATAGAAAGAAATTAATTGGCCTACTAATATATATAGAAAAAATGAGCCGGGCATGGTGGCGCATGCCTGTAGTCCCAGCTACTGGGAAGGCTGAGGCAGAAGGATCGCCGGAGCCCAGGAGTTTGAGGTTGCTGTGAGCTAGGCTGATGCCACGGCATTCATTCTAGCCTGGGCAACAAAGCGAGACTCTGTCTCAAAAAAAAAAAAAAAAAAAACTCAGAGCCCTAGTTTTCTGGGCTTCGAGATTTCAGGAATTTTTAATAAATTGTCCCTTCTTTATCTTTTATGATCTCATAATCTCCTTGAATTTGAGGTCAAGTAAAAGCATGTATGACAATGTAAATAAGAAGTCAGACTATCTTTAATGCTCAGTTCAGAGAGGGCTGCCTACCATAAAAATGGGGAAGATTTTTTCCCAGCACCCATGTTCAGAGGCTAAAATTTTGTTGTTTCTGGTATTTTACCATGCTAGTGGCAGGTAGTGGGAAGATGACTAAAGGATCATCTTTAGAATTTAGGAATTGCTAAAGTGAAAAACAATTACATATTAAGACTTCTAATACGTAAGAGTGAGTCTACAGCAGAGGATTAAACATCCTGGTAGTTTACCTAGGACAATCAGAAAGTCTTTCATCTTTCCATCCATAGTACTTAGCACATACCATGCATACAATAAATGTATGTTGATCAATTTAGATTATAATATCTCTATTGGTCTTCAATGTATTCTCCACTGGTTCATTCCCAGGGCCATGGTGCTTTAACCGGGCCATGGACCAAAAAAGTAAAATAATCAATATGCTTTCATTCTCCTAAGTCAGAAAGTATACTGACATCTCACCTTCTTAGAAACAGACCCTCCTACTACTCCCATAACCCTTGAGAAATAAAAAATATATAGACAGCCCCAGACATCTGTGTGTTTGTTAGTGATACAATTTTCTTCATTGACTCTCCCTATTGGAAGGCTCCTTACATTTCCCACTATCCTTCAATGTTTAGATCTTCTCTCCAACATCCCTGTCAAGTTGTAATCCATTCCAGGCTTGAAAACTTTCAGTGATACATTGGTCTTGTCTATCTCTGACAGCTCTATTAGAAATGCTTTCCTTCCATTGAGGCAACACTGTCTCCCTAATGTCCCATTCCATGGGGGCCTTACAGAGTCACTTTAATTCTGTTTTCCTCTCAATTTCTAATAGCAGCTCTTATATCTCCCTGAGTTTTCTCTTCCTGTGTTATCTATTCCCATGCTCTTGAGTGGTCCACACATGACAAGTATTCCAGGTAACTCAATGGTATTTTCCGAGTGCAATGTTCTTGGCAACATGGTGATAAGAGGATGTTTGTCTCTACTTAAACGTGAGCATGTTTGATCCTTCTCCAAAGAGGCTAAAGTATGTATAGTTGTCAGTTTTTGTTTTTTTTTATAATTGGGATTGAAAAGTGGCTAGGAAGTTCATCAGTAGTGGGAGGTTTTCTTAATCTTGTGAAAATATTCTTTAGTGTCAGAAGAAAAATGAAAACATTCAATTTAATCTGTAATTTAAAAAGGAAAGATCATAAAATAAATTATACAACTAGGCTCAGCATTTAAGAAATAAAATTATCAAGCTTCCTTCAAGGTGTTCTATCTGTTCAATGGTCCTTTTAAGACTATTTCATAATTTAAGAATATTGGAAACAGTAGGCCTGGGTTATAAAGAAAAAAATATCCTGTGTTTCCCAAAGAAGCTTTCTTATGTAAGGCTGAAATTAAACTTTATTACTTTAACTTAAACTCCACAAGTGAGTGCCACACTCACATGCAAAGATAAATATACCT